>JARYGA010047802.1:0-38097 GCA_030545235.1 Helianthus tuberosus | reverse complement strand
TATCGTTATCCTTCATTTAACATTTTCCTTTTCTTATTAAATTTTACTGTTACATATACCCACACATCGAATTTACGTACCTGGATTCAAATTTGGCTTATTACCTCTTTGCATGCCTTAGTATTCATCCTAGACTGCATTCATAGATCATCCTCTTCAAACACTTATGCTTACCTCGCACATACAAAACCGTCAGTTTCATTATACGTATACATAAGTACATACTTACATTAACTTTTACCTTTGGATCTTGATCGAGTCTTAGATTGCACGGGTTTCTTATCTCAAAAGCACACAAGTTTGAGTTCAAGTACTTACCTTCTCGTACTTGATTCCATCAAACCAGGGCTCTGATACCAACTTGTTACGCCCTAATTTGTACATGACAAAAGTCGCAGCGGAAATTCGTACCATAAAAATTTCTTTGGTTACAAACACCTCGACGCACTTAAAATTCATTCTTAAGGTTAATTCTTTTACAATAAATACATTTATTATACTCGTTTACAATAAGGAAACATAACCTAGCTTCACTCAGTTACGTACTCGACACTCCCATACAATCTATCTTGTGACTCGATCTTTGATCGCTCCTTTTACATATAATAATCCGTCTCGAACAACCTGCACTCACCAAACACATACACAACATTAATATGTTATCAATATAAACGATACTTAGCCTTGGAATATTTACGTTCCATTATTCCTTTACATTAAATATTCATTCTGAGTACCTCACTTCCGGTGAATCTTCGATACTGTACCTGCATTACCCTTAAACCTCCAGGTACACGAATAACAACATAAAAACTTAATCATATTGAATGACTTACATACACACCTAAACTTCATTCATAATATCTCCATACATACATATGTACACACATGCATACGTACTTATTTGCATACATACTCACACACATACATGCCAACCTACATGCATACCTACCTATAAATACATCTACATCATTAAATACGTATCTACATATACACATACCTACACCATTATGTACGCTCATCACATTATGAATCTATACATACATACATTCCTACTTGCAACATACCAAACTCATACACACCTACTCACATACAAACCTTCATATATCCGCGTATTCTTGCTCATATACTTATCAACATACACACGTAGGTGCATACATGCTTTCAAACATTTCTACATACGTGTATAGAGTTATACAAACATACATATGTACCTATCTACATGTGCGCTTACCCTAACGGTCATAAAACATAAGTTAAATTAGTCATACGCAACTTAAAACGCGTTTAAACGAGTTCCTAAGCCAAAACGGAGCAAACGAAAAATTTTCGCTAAACAAGGGGGCCTCGGGTGACGCCAAGGGCCTCGGGTGACGCCAAGGGCCTTGGCGTCACGCCTAGCCCCTGTTTTTCCAGAAAGTTTGCAGCTGGTTGCTGCATATTCCCTGCACGTTCGGATTTTACGGAAACGAGCATAACTTCCTCATTTTTGATCCGTTTTACCCGATTCTTTTTCCTACGTGATCGTAATTTAATTCTCCATCACATGGAGTGAAAATACAATATTTGGACTACCGAAATTTATAACTTTTAAGCCTTCGGCTTATTACCCTTTTCCATAATTTTGACTCGTTCATGCATTTACCCACATAACTTGTTTGTTTGACCTTAACTTCATATGAATTGATAATTTCAAAGTCATTTGTCATAAAAGATTCATTCCCGGATACCTTACATCTCATTCCACCCGTTTTCGCTCAAAAGCTTATTTTGACCCGTTAAGGGTAATTGCGCATTAAAACGTTTATAACTTACAAACCATACTTCTCACTTTCATACTTGACCAAAACATTACACTAGTCGAGTAACTTGCTTCTAAACTACTTTTTAAGATCATTTGCCCAAAATACCCATCAAGGGCATTTTGGTCAACTTTAATCCCATCCTTCACGATGAAAGACTACAACACATTTTTGACCTCAACCATCATGTTTAGTTAATTAAAACACCATATTACTTAATCGAACTAAGAAGTGATTACAGAAATCACTTACCTTATGCGTCCGTGCTCGTATCCGATCCTTGCCCCTTCTTGACCCGTTAACACCTCATGCTTGAGCCCGTCTCGACATGGTCCCTACACTTCCATGTCATCGAAACCACATTCTTGTTAGCATACCCATTTGTACATGTTAACAATCATACCAATCGCATAATCCACACTTACCTTCCCTTAGTCATTTCTAACAAGCATACTACATCAAAATCAACTTCATATTCTTTCCAAATCATGTAATGCATCATGTAATCACAAATAACGCATATTAACATAACATGTACTAAACGACTTCCTATAATCCTACCTTTACGACAACGAGTCAAATCATGTTTCTTATACTTGTTGACTTTCAAAAGTCAACTATTAACCATATGTAACCATCGACTTATCAACATATACCCATAACATCATAATCGACTATACGGACGACACTATATATATTTTATCATACACTTGATGTACGTACTACCTTTTAAGCATAACGTACAACTTATTCATGCATAAATCTTCTAAACTCATACATAACCCATCAAAACCTACTATTAACCATCATGGATCATTCCCAAATAAACATCAAACGTATCATCATCATTTTTCTCCTAATTCATCTAACAAGAATTCATCATACCCACATAATACATCAATCTTTCAACAAGGCTCGGACATGGAAGGTGATTCGAGTCATCATCTTCACCCTAACTAACGGGTTTCACCTCTAATCATCAAATTAACACAAACCATACGTAACCCGTGTTCTATACGATGATTCTAACCCTTATACATGATCAATTTCATACTAACTCACAGATTTGAACATAACCCACTTCACACATGATCACCAATCTTAGATTTAAAACATACCTTATGATCCCCTCGTGAAGGTGATCATTAATCCGTGTTTCTTCTTGAATTTGAGCCTCGATTCACCCTTCAATTTTGTGATTTAAGTGAGTTAGGGTTTGGAGCTCTTGAGAGCTCCTGAAGCTTCACGAACACATACGTATGTGTGTTTGTGTGTGTGTGTTGATCTTTTAATTAGTAAAATGAACTTTCATTTGTTCCACTTTAGCCCCTCGGGTTTGCCTTTAAAACATAACTAACACTACCTTCATCATTTAATACTTTTGACCACACCCTTAACTAGGTTAAATAGCCTAGTTATTTATTTCATGACGTGTCATATAGGAACACACGACAAATATTAACATTCAGATTTTGGGGCGTTACATAAATTAAATAATAAGAGTGATTTGAGAGGATAAATGGATTTTTTGATGTTGTAAAAAAATCTATATTGTATTTTAATTACAAGGAGGTTTGTATCAATGTAACAATGTTAGCTTAGAACAGATGTTTTATGTAATGGATAACATCTGAAGAATCTTAACTATTAGGAACGTTAGATGTAACTATCAGGGTGACGTCGGCTGATTGCAAACAGACCTTTCGTACTTGTATAATTAGATCTCATGTGTTAGATAACTATTTTATCACAAAAATATTCCTTTTGTACAAACAATAAAGTGTGTGATCAGGTTGTGGGTAGGGGTTTGTAAAATCACTTCTGTAAGTTATAATCATTTGATTATTAGTACAAAATAGTTTTGATATAACTTTCCACTCTTGTATGCTTATATAATTCCGCATTTCCATTTATACTTTGTGTCTACATTCATATTTGTTCAGTTAAAGCATACAAGTTAAACTCAGATCTTACAATTGGTATAAGAGTTTGGTAACATTAAACTTAGTATCACATAAGTTTAATATACAAGGATCAACTCATAAAGAAATCCAATCTATTCGTTGTATCTGAAATCAGAGTATAAAGTGTAAAATTCAAATGTTTTTACACATACTCTGTTTTCACATAAGATAAAAAAGAATGGCACAAAACAATCATGTTCCCCATAACATCGGTCTCAGCAACAAACCTCTGATGCTTGTCAGATCAGAATATAGTATCTGGCAACGACAGATTGCACTGGTGTTAGCTCAAAAGAACACAAGATGTTGGAAGTCTGTAATATTCGGACCACACGTACCAATGGAATCAAGTATCGAAAATCCTAATGTTCAAGAGCCAAAGATACCGGAAAACTACTCAGAGCTAGATCTCAAAAGTTTCAGACAGATGCGCAAGCACTCAATATTGTTGCAAAGGCTCTACGAGACAAGATCTGTG
Source organism: Helianthus tuberosus (assembly GCA_030545235.1). NCBI lineage: Eukaryota > Viridiplantae > Streptophyta > Magnoliopsida > Asterales > Asteraceae > Helianthus > Helianthus tuberosus. The sequence continues at coordinate 33,853 of JARYGA010047802.1, read as the reverse complement.
TCGAGCTATTACATTGTAGTAGTGCAAAGGAGTTATGGGATGCATTAAAAGAAAATTTTTGTAAAACAAAGGAAATTGTTAAGAACAACCAAGAAATTCTCAACCAACAAGATGTTGAGAATGAATTTAACATAGTGCAAACAACAGTTTGTGAAAAGGTTAATGCAGAAGTTGTAAAAGACAATGATCCCTGGAATTCCACTAAATGTGAATATGATTGTGATTATGCTTTGATGGCTAAAAAATGGAGCCTCTACATGCCTTGATAGTATTTGGTATATTGACAGTGGAGGATCCAGACATATGAGTGGACGCAAAGCTCTGCTATCAAACTTCCCTGCACACGGAAGAGGTGATATATCATTTGCGATAATTCAAAAGGTAAAGCGTTAGGTTCAGAAACTGTCCAAACTGATAAGTTAAATTTTCAAAATGTCAATCTTATTAAGAACCTAAAGTTCAATCTACTAAGTGTTTCAGAAATGAGTGATAAAGGTTATGGCTCATGTTTACCAAGAAAACTTGTAAATTTGTTCGACCAAAAGTTGTAAAAGAGACTAGCAAAATTATAGCTAACATCACTGCACAACTTGTTGCTCACAGAAGTGGCAATGTATGTGTAATGGACATGTTAAAAGATAACCCCATGAAAGATGTATGTCTATTTTCTGTTGCTTCAATAAAAGAAACAAAATTATGATATAGTGTAACATCTGTAAAAATACGAATCCAAAAACCTGACCCGTTTTTGTAACCCGGTCCGTTTTCATATTCCACGTATTTTTATTTAATGTCTAAGCAATAAAATGTCTCGAATTCTAGGTTTTGATCGTACGTGTTATCACATCTGGTAATTTATAGTCTTATACATGTTTTATACAAGTTTATAAATTCATTTCCATGTATTTTGAAGCAGCCATCCGTCTCTCAAGATCTAAGACTAAGGTTTTCCTTAAGTTGATCAAAAACTTTGGAGACTTCGTGAACACACCTAACACTCATATCATGACCTTCTTATCATCTAAACTTCACTATATCCATGCCTTAAGATAGGACATTGTGTTTTGAGGGGTTTAGATGTAAATGATAGCAAGTAAAAAAAAGCTCTACATGTTGCAATCTTAGTTTTTTCATAAGATGACTATTGGGTGACTTTCTTGCCAACTTTTCTCCATCCTTGAGCTATCATTCTGGTCCATTCAAAGCCCCAAAAAATACTTGGTATACCAAGGAGCAAGTAGGTTCAAATGGTACATAAAACTGAGCAGAAGCGTAACAGGGATCACAAACACAAGTTTGAGAACGTAACCCTTGATCCCCATCAAGATCCAAGGTTTAAGCCCAATTCTCGACACCATAAATGTTGCATCCCCCGACCCCTACCCTGGGAGCGGGTGCCGCAAGCCAACACAGAGCGGGTGGTATCGGTGTTTAGTAATTTGGCAGCGGAATTTATACATCAAGACCGTAGTTAGGAAATATTATCAGAGTTTAAAACACCAAACTTTTATAATAAATAAATGGGATAAAACCCAAGTTTTATTCACAATAAATTGATAGGGATAAACCCTAATTATTGAAAATATAAACTCCTTTTTATTTAGGTAACTTTTATAGCCACTTCTTTAAGCTTTCAATGCTCCCCTATTAGCTTCTATAGGCTTCACACTAAGTTACCTGAAACGCGTTTTAAAAGATTTTATCAGCCAGAAATACTGGCGAGTGCATCCCAGTTTAATCAAAACAAGCTTTTATAAATTTACAGTATTCAAAGCGATTGCAATGTTTATATCTACCAATATACTCATTCAGTATTTGTCATTTTACTGGTCCATAGTTCCATGACTGTGGTCATGTTACTCATTCGCTATTCGTCGTCCATTAGTAACGGGTTTCAAGTAGTGTATACAAAACCCCACATACCGGCAGCAATTGTAGAATACATAGACTCAATCACTGTTAAGTATAATTAAAAACATTTGAGGTTTTGGTAAAACGGTTTGGTAGAAAAAGAGAATGACTCTCATTGTAGACTTAGATAATACTATGGCTTCCTGTTGCTTTTCCTGGTTATTATCTATTAAAATTAAACAATGCGCATGTGTTAGTAAGATAACCCAAATCACATTAGCCATACAACAAGAGACAGAACTCCAACAAACTGAGTCAGGCAGAGCCTTGGCATGCGTTATAGAGCCCAAGATCATTCGGGTAGGGTAACAAATACGTGATCGGGGGTTATAATACGTACAACGAGGCAGAGCTTCGCTTTTTAGGGGTATAACACCTGTTAAAATTCGCACTATATATCGAAAGAGAAAAAAATTTGAGCATCAGACAACTGATGCCTCGACCTCCTTTTATAGGCTGATCAGGGGTCGGCTCGCGCCCCGCGACCCACTTGGGTCAGCCCTTCGCGGCCCTCGAGAACCCTAGGCTAGGCCCTAGCTTTGGTGAATCAACACCGTAGGTTCAACACGCACAGGGACACGTGGCCGCCTGTGGTGTCGCCATCCGTTACTCGGTTGCGCCCCGCGAAGCACACGACCAACATGGTGGTGGCCCGCGAACGGCCTTAAATATTTATTTTATTTGTTTTTAAATATATTTAGGGCCATTTACGGGTATACGGGATCTAATTAGAGCGATTAGAGGTGTTTTCGAGGGTTGTTGTATCCTCCCCACCTTGTTTTTAATCTCGTCCTCGAGATTCACTGGAACAGGTGTGGATATTTCCGTTGCATTTCTGATTCGAGCTCTTAATCATATTCTGGTCCTCTTTCGAAATCCCATTTTACTCTGACCAGAACTAGTCTCTTATGTTTGAGATTCTTAATCTTTCTATCTTCAATCTGTATTATTACGAGGCCCAACAGACTGAGTTTGGAACTTTCGTCCATAAAGTGCTTCAAACGATGCAGCATTAATGCTAGTATGACAGCTGTTATTATAAGAAAATTCAACTAATGGTAAATGATCGTCCCAATTTCCTCCAAAATCAATTACACAGGCTCTAAGCATATCCTCCATTGTCTGAATTGTCCTTTCGCTTTGTCCATCCATTTGAGGATGATAAGTTATTTTGTGATAGCAAGTCTGCAATTTCTATTTCTCAAAATCCAGTATTTCATGAACGTACTAAACATTTCGAGATCGATTTACATTTTTTGAGAGAAAAGATTGCAGCTGGTATCATAGAACCTGTAAAGGTTTGTTCCGAGGTGCAGATTGCGGACATATTCACAAAGGGTTTGAGTGCTAGTCAACATCAAACACTTTGTGAAAGTCTTGGAATGTTAGACATGTTCTCCACTTGAATTAAGGGGGCATGTTAAAATAAAGTGCAAATTGATAATGCAAGTTGCAAACATTTTATTAATATCATTTTTTGATATTTGTTATAAGTTTGTTACATGGTTTGTTACACTGTTATGTATCGTGGGTTTAAAGTGTGCAGGATTAATAGTTGAAGGATCTGAGTGCTAATTCCGAGGACTAAAGTGCAGATCCATAGATTCTTGGAGGGTTAAGAGTGAAAGTTTTCTTTTATCCCATATATAAGAGAGTCTACTATTGAGATGGTGACATTATTGGTTCCAGATCCTTCTCTTTGGTCTCGCATATATCTCCCTAGTTTTCTCTAAGTTTGGCGATTGATCTTCTCCTGTATCCTTGAAGATTGTTGCAAATCTTGTTTTCCTTTTTTGTATTGTTGATAAATCTGCAGATCATCTTGTATTTGGTTGTATCTTTCCGATTAATCAACTGATTATTATCAGTTGATTATATGTTGTTATATTGTTCATATAGATCTTACATTTAGTAAGATCTTGGGTGGTTTGGGTGTTTTCCGGATTGGTTAAACATAATAAAGTTTTTGTGTCACGGTTTTATCATTATTTTCTGGTGTTATTGTTGTTGGTTTACTGTAGATCTATATTGTTCATACCATTTTACATGGCTATCTCTATCAGACACAATAGATAAAGGAATTCCATGTAATGAAACTATTTCATTTACATATAACTTGGCTAATTGTTCCATATTGAAAGTTTCCTTCATCAGTAAGAAATTAGCATATTTGGTTAATCTGTCTACAATCACCCAAATTGTATCATTACCTTTTCGTGTCTTGGGTAATTTGGTAACAAAGTCCATTGTTATTAATTCCCATTTCCAGATTGGCATCTCTAATTGTTGCAAAAACCCTGAAGGTTTCGGATATTTAGCTTTAACTTATGAACAGGTTAGACATTTAGCGACATAGTTGGCTACATCCTTTTTCATTCCTATCCACCAGAAATTCTTTCTTAAGTCTTGATACATCTTATCACTACCAGGATGTATCATATACTTAGACTTATGGGCTTCTTCTAATATTTGGTTTCGTAGGTTTCCTTGAATAGGTATCCAGATCCCTTTCTTATGGAATCTCCAAATTACATTTGTTCCTTTTTCTAATTCCTTAATCATTCCTTTTAAACCTTCAACATCGTCCTTGATTGCTGTTTCCTGTACCTCTCTAATTTGCTCCTTTAAATCTACCTACAGATTTAATCTGAGAGAGCGTACTCATTGTGGCCTTTCGTGATACTTTTGACTTAAAGCATCAGCTACTACATTAGCTTTACTAGCATGATACTGGATATCACAATCGTAATCGCTAAGAATTTCCATCCAACGTCTCTGTCTCATATATAATTCTTTTTACCCCAAAACATATCTTAAACTCTTATGATATGTGTCTCCAAATCTTAAGGGCAAAAATTATAGCTCCTAACTCTAGATCATGGGTTGTATAATTCTCTTCATGTTTCTTAAGCTATCTAGAGGCGTAAACTATAACCTTTTGACGTTGCATCAGCACACATCCGTATCCTAACGTAGACACATCACAATAGACTATAAAGTTTTCAGTTCCTTCTGGTAACGCTAATATTGGTGCATTGGTTAACCTTTGTTTCAAAATCCTTAAGGCTTCATCCTGTTTTGGTCCACATTCAAACTTAACTGATTTGCAGGTTAGTTTGGTTAATGGAATGGCTATTCTAGAAAAAATATTGAATAAAACGTCTATAATATCCTACCAATCCAAGAAAACTCTTCACTTCCGTTGGTGACTCAGGGACTTTCCAATTAGTAATCGCCTTGATCTTTGTGGGATCCACATGAATTCATTCATGATTAACTAGATGTCCAAGGAATTGCACTTCTTGTAACCAAAATTCACATTTTGAGAATTTTGCATAAAGCTTTTCCTTTCTCAACAATGTCAGAAGTGTATGCAAATGCTCTGCATGATCTTCTTTACTCGTAGAGTAAATTAGAATATCATCTATAAAGACAATTATGAATTTATCCAGGTATGGCTTATATCATGTTCATCATGTCCATAAATGCGGCTGGGGCATTGGTTAAACCAAATGGCATGACTGTAAATTCATAATGACCGTAAGCAGTTTTAGGAATGTCCTCTTCCTGTACTTTCAATAGATGATATCCTGAGCGTAAATCTATCTTAGAAAAGAATCGAGATCCTTGAAGTTGATCAAACAGATCATCGATTCTTGGGTACCGATTTTTAATCGTAACCTTGTTCAATTCCCGGTAATCAATGCACATACGCATTGATCCGTCCTATTTTTGACAAACAACACTGGTGCTCCCCACGGTGATGAGCTAGGTTGTATAAAACCTTTTTCAAGTAGTTCGTCCTACTGTTTCTTCAATTCCTGCATCTCTGTTGGTGCTAGTCGGTATGGTGTGTCGTTCCTGGCATTAGATGAATTCTAAATTCAAATTCTCGATCTGGCGGTAATCCAGGTAACTCTTCTGTAAAAACGTCTGAGAATTTAGATATTACAGGAATATCTTTTAATTCTTTTCCTTTAGTGTGAATGATTACCGAAATCATATAAACTATTCCTCATTTCCTTGCATAACTTGTAGCTTTCATCATAGAGATGAATTTTGTTGACCTGGTTGGCTTATCTCCTTTAATTGTGATCTTTTCACCATTTGGTGTACTTACTTGTACAAACTTTTGATCACATAAAATACTGGCATGATTGGCTACTAACCAATCCATTCCTAATACGATATCGAATCCGGCTAGATTCATTGGAAAGAGATTAGCAATAAACTTATGGTTTAAAATTTCTATTCTTGCTACTTGTAAGATTTCACTTATCCTAATGGAATCTCCATTTGCCATCTCTACTAGACAGTCTTGTTGAAGCTTAGTTAATGATTGGTTGAGAAGTTTGTAGAAAGAAGTATTGATAAAACTTTGGTTTGCACCAAAGTCAAATAATTACTTTAGCAAAAACATCATTAACGAAAAACGTACCGGCTATCACATCCAGAATCATCTTGGCTTCTTCAGCTGTCAGTACGAATGCTCTGGCATTTTTCTTGGGTCCTTCAGTTACCTTAGCTTTGCTAGTTGTCACTAGAGCTAGTTTCTTCGTATTAGACGATTGCTACAGCAACTTGTTGGTTCCACAGAGCTTCAAGCTCAGCTCTTGTTGTAGGTAAAGGTCCTGATTAGATTCGGCCAGCGTTTCCTTCGTTGTGGTTCCATGTGCTCCTCATGTGAAAACACATTGACGAAATTAAACATTTATTTTGGAATAAATGTTGTCATCTATGTGTGAAAGCAAACTTATTCGTCGTGCACCATAAGTATAAAGGTAGGGTAATTCCTAATGATGCTTATGCAAATCTTCCCACCATAATCATCTCATAATTGTAGCGAGGTAAAATGAGTCGTAACAAAATCTTGCTAAGGGTACATCAACTTTTACATACGCCATATCAACACGTTGCAATTAGTCTTGCGTAGAAAACCTCCTCGGAGTCACCTTAGTTTGATTGATGCAAGCCTTCATTGCTATACAAAATGCGGTGAGGCCTTCCCTTCACCTTGTTCTGTGTTTATTCCTTAAGTTTCCGACTCTTCTATAGTCTTTACTTTTAAAAAAAGCATACTTCCCAAAGGATGGGATCGTGCATTACTACCACGGGTAGGAGGGGATAGTGGAAACACAGAGGTAAGGTTGTGAGGGTACGTGACTTCATCCTTGTGACCGAATTGTGTTCTGCAGCAAACGTAGAGCGGTTTCCAAGGTGGATATGCACTACCCTAACGATGGGGTGCACTATGGGATAAAGAGTGCAGAGGTACTGGTAGAGGTGTAGATTGAGAAGAATCTTCTTGCATGTGTCTTCCATGTGTTTAAATGGAATAACAGTCTGTTAAGAATATCGAGTGGTTACTTCTGCCCTTATGATATGTGTTCTAGGCTTCATGGTTCTCGATTGTCCAATATAGGGAGGACCCCTTTGCCACACTAGGCTGTGCGACACATACATTGATTTGGCTTGGGCTCCATGAGTCCCAATATGGTTGGCCTAGTCTTCCTAAATGCCGAATACAGTGTAGTAAATAAGTTACACCACAGCTCGCGCCATGCTACCTCCTTTAGGTAAAGCGTATTTCAAAGGTTGGGGTCTTATCATGGCATCTACAATGTACAAATTTGGGGGTGTTGTACGTACCGTACAAGTTCATACATAAGTATCCTGCAGTGTTGAGGTAAATCTTTCCTGAGCGTTAGCCATCTTCTCTTGCTTAGATACCGAGTCTCAAACGATTCGTACTACAGGTAGAAGTGTTAGGTGCGAAGCAGGCATAGGCAGACTTCCTACCTTGTGGAGTATTATAGTAATTATCTCGGTTAATGTTCTACTCGGTTAATGTTCTACTGGATGGGGATTTGGGACAATATAGGAATTCCAAATAGATAGTGATCATTTGCTTGACCCTCAGAGTCCACCAGGATTTCTATGCACTATAAGTTGTTATTACGTGGGCCCCCGTAATAATAAATTATCTTGCATGGTCACTCTAATTTTCCCTCGTTCAAAGCAGCTGATCAATCAGAAAGGGGACACTACTGTCCTCATACCTTCAACATGGAATGGACCTTTATGATGGTCCACGCGCCAACGTCTGTTGTTGTTACGCGCAAAATGGCACAATGCCTAGACAGATTAGGAATAAGGAGGGTTCCTAGTAATAGTTGTTGGAGGGGCACCTTTAATATGAGTACTTCATTCTCCTCGCCTGGACAAGGGTGTCGTCAATCTTGATTCATAAATGCCTCAGGGATCTCGTTCCACTGATATAGTTGCTGTCCAAGGTTGCCTCCTCCCTCTCATCGTCGCAACTGTAGTCAGGCACCTTCGCATTCAAGCGGGAAGGACAACCGTCTTCTACGGGAGTCAAGCTCAGGGTCTTGTCTAGTTATTGCCTCAACCATGAACTCCGCAATAAACGTGAGATCGATAGTTGCAATGTGCGAGTCGAGAATAGTAATAGGATTCGAAGTCGAAGGTAATTCGTTCCCGTCAATAATAGTCCCATACATATATATATATATATATATATATATATATACATACATATTAATAATAATGTTAGTATATACAAGCAAATAATGCAACATGTCACATATAACTCTCGTTTGTTCTTTCGGGTGGGGGGGGTCATTTTATCTTTGGCAAGTCTATCCCATATGGACTGACTGTACGTCAATTGGCACATTAGTCTGGGTATTCCCTTCCCTACTTATGTCCCTGCTTTGCCTTTGCTTTGTCTTTCCTTTGAAAAATGTTCGACTCATGGATCTTGGCATTTTTTGTAAATGCAATGAAAAATATTTTGTGAAAATGTTTTTCGTGAAAGAATCCTAGTGATTGTAGTCTAGACTCGAGAAGGAATCCTAGTTCACTACAATCGAAGCTCTGATACCAAACTGTCATACCCTGACTTTTACGGAAGCGTATGATTAAAACGTGATGTTCATCCATTCATAAGTTTGAAAAGTTACAAACACAAGTCATTTAAGTTTCAACCAACATATCCTCGAGTTACGTTACAAAACAAAAGTGGATGACATCTAAACTTGGAATTTACGTCTTGAAAACAACACCAGCGCCGAAGATCCATCTTGTTTCCTGAAATACATGTAATTTTGAAAACATCAACAAAAGTTGAGTGAGTTCATGTGTTTCTGTATGAGTTCGAATAATCTTGTAAACATCTGTAAGTATGCCTTTAGTAAACCGGTATGAAAGCGTCTATGAACAGCTCAATTATTATGTAGCTAATACATTAACATGTGTGCAATGGCATAGGAAGGCTCAAACCTTGCGGATTTTGTACCGGACTTCTAGCTGTAAGACTTAGTCACCACCTTCGGCCACTTCCGGCCCAGGGGAGGGGCTCGCAACACCCAAATAGATCTATCACTCATGTCCCTCGGTCCTTATACGAGGATTAATGGTCTTAAGTGTGCGCCTACCCATTCACATGATCTAACAGTTCATTCCTTAGCTAACCATACCATTTATAAACGTTTGTAAACATTTTGTAACATGCATTTCACCCCCGAAGTTATAAAACTGAAAACAGTTAAAAGAAAAAGGGGACATGAACTCACAGTCTTGCGTTCTTCGATCTGGTAACTCAAAGCTCTTACTTGGTACGACTACCTACACAAGTGCTATGGTTAATTAGATGGATGGGCCGTGCCTTGACTTTAGTCTTATTTAGTATCTTTGAGTTACGTTTCTTTGTATCTTAACATTATCCCAAAGTATATAACTATTTGTTAAAATAATAAATCTTTTAACTAAAATTATATTTATTAATTATTGGAATAATATATTTAAACTTGACACATTATGTATTTATACATGTATATCTTTCCCTAAGGATGGGTATACTTACACTTGTATTCTTAGACTTGTGTATTTTGCCAAGTATTGGTGGCATATTCCGGTATGTAATTATACGTACGAGAATACGTATTTTCTTATATTTATTAAGTATTCTTATACTTAATTCTTGTATTTAATTTTTCAGAATATTATTTTCAACCAACAAAATCACCAATTTATATTCTTAAAATATCTGTATTTTAAGAAAACTTTTGTAGAAAATTATTTATAATTCTCCCTTGGGAAAAATATTAATATTTTCATATAAACCTCAAAAATAATATATTTTCAATTTTAACTTAGAAAATATTCATAAATTCTTTTTTCACCCAAAAATAACATATTCTAAATTTGTTTAAGAAAATATATATTTTCTCCAAAAATATTATATTTTCTAATTGTTCAAGAAAACATATATTTTTATTTACCCAAAAATAATATATTTTCTTCTTGTAAAAAATATGATATATTTTTGTAATAATTATAAAAATCATATTTTCGTTTTCTTGGTTTCCAAAATACCGTTTACCAAAATATATTTATGAATTTAATTCCATAATATTTTTGTGATTTATATTCCCTGTTCGGTTTGTCCAAATTTTGGGTATAAATTATATATTTATTTCTTGGAATTTTGGTAATATTTTGAATTATAATTATTGGTATTTTGGTGAGTTATATTATTTCAAGTCCTAAAACAATATAACTAATACACATAATATACAAGTAGGCACACAAATTGTGACATCTAAATATATATTTTCCTAAATACATAGTTAGTCACTTTTATTATCAAAACCCAACCTCCAATATTTGTAATTTTTGTAACAAAATTTTCGGCAACTTTTATATGAAAAATCATGGTTAAAATACACTTGTAAACACTTGTTTAAAAATATTTTTCTAAGTGTTTAAATTCTAGAAAAATTTTGCCATAATTTCCCCTTAAAAATGGAGGTTGACATGCTTTCAAAGCATATCATTTTCTTTAAAAAAAATCACCACAATTCATCAACAAATCAAACAATACTTACCAAGTGCCAAACTTCATGCATTTTACACTACTTCGTGAACTTGGAATTTTGTAAAAATTTGTAGTAACTTAGTATGGTGTTTAGTAAGCTTAGTTACCCTTTAAAATGTGGTATTTAGTTAGAAATCGCATTCTTGCAAATTTTAGACTTTCACAACTTGTAACTTGATTTTCTAAAAATATTTCTTCTTGAATTTTTCTTGTTAACAACATGTTTCTATACTTGAATAATCACTAAAAATGTGATTAGTTTCTTTAAAAACCATGTTTATGTAAATCTTGTAAGTAAACTTAGTTTCCTGAGAAAATTAGTTTTGAAATCATCCATATTTATGACTAATAACATGTTTCATACTTCATTATTCACCAAAAACACTTAATCTTTCAAGTTCATGTTTACATATTAGGATGATCATCATGATTCATCACATAATCATCCTCTCACTTGCTAGATCATGTGTTTAATCACAATCTAGCAAGTTTCATATGATGTTTAACATCATAAACACAATCAATCAACAATCAATAAGCATATAAACACTTAAACAACATAGTTCATGATGATTTAGAGCTTTATGTTAAAGATTATGTTCTTGATCTTTGATGTTCTTCATGATTAGTATTTTACATACACTTTTAACCAACATAACAAGATGTAAAATGAGATTACAAGGGCCTTATTACTACCACAAGGCTAGGGATGAGATTCAAGAAGATGAAGATGATAATCTTGGTGGTTAAAAACTCTTTTGGGAGAGGTCCTTCACTCAACAATGGCTCCTAGCTCCTTAGTTAAGCTCCTAGCAACTTATGATCACTTGGGAATGGATGAAGATGAGATGAAAGTGATGGTGGTGGTGGGTCTTGTTCTCGGCCGTGAGTGGGAGAGGAAGAGACGAGAGTTGAGTGGTGTCTTGTGAGGAATGAGAAGTATTGTGAAGTCTTGTGGTTTATATCATAATCCTCCCAACATATGTTTATCTAATGTGTTTTATGTTTCAAAAGAGATGCACATGATCAAATAAACAATTCAAAGAAAATCCAAGGTGGGCCATCCTTGTGGTGACCGTAAATTGAGGGGGGTATAGGTTAGTTTGTAATGGCTTGTTAATTTTACTAGTTAGAATCTAATGTTTAGTTAGGGTGTTATGTGCATTGTATGTTTATAGGATATGTTATGATGTTCGGGGACCATAACTAGCTCGGAAATGATAAAACAATGCTTCTAGTGAAAATTTGGTGTTTCGGGTAGTGTCCGGTTGTTTGGTTGGTTACCGGTTCGTTAAGGTGCTAAACTATGCAGTTTAGTGTGCTTTATGTTACCTTTTGTGTCAGTTTTGATTCCCCACACTTAGGAAAGCATTCTGGACCATTAAACCATAATTCTGCGTAATATTAAGTTGTTTAAATGCTGATTTTTGCTGAATTCTGCTGTTTATGTGAGCTTTAGGCACTTTCCGTCACTTAAACTATCACTAGGAAGGCAGTTGTATGATCCTTACTTTCCTACACACTATACTAGTGTAACTCTTGTTTTCTGGCTCATTCGGTGTCTCAATACCATGTCTGTCTAAGTACTGAACTCCCGTTAGCATTTCTGATTTGTCTGATAACAGTGTTATCTTTGTTTCGTGCATCATTTGAATCATAAAGTGTTGCATGCAATAATGATATGACATCATGCAATATGTGATGCACATGTATGTATTATGACAATAATCAGAAAGCATTCATGTCATTAATTCAAATCAACACAGTCATTATGGCACTAATTGACAGTTGTCACATTCTCCCCCCGTTAAGAAAATTTTGTCCCGAAATTTTAAGCTGACCTAACGGTTGTAGGGGAGTTAGGGAACAAATGTGGATACTTCGATTTCATTTGGTCTTCATGCTCCCAAGTAAACACTGGGCCGTGACATGCGTTCCAACGAACCTTGACAAGCTTAACACTACTCCTCCGAGTCTTGTTAACTTTCCAATCCATAACCTCAACGGGTTCTTCAGTGAAGTGGAGTGTGTCGTCTATGTGCACTTCATCTGCGGGGATGATTACTGACTCTTGAGTTGGACTTTTCTTCAGGTTAGATACATGGAATGTATCACGAACACCGTGAAGTTCCTCTGGTAGTTCCGACTTATACGCTACGGTACCAACCCTTTCCAGTATTCTGAATGACCCGATATAACGTGGGTTTAACTTGCCACATTTCCCAAAACGTGCTACACCTTTCCAAGGTGACACTTTCAGTAAAACCATATCTCCTACTTCAAATTCCAAGGGTTTTCGTCTTTGATCCGCATAACTCTTTTGTCGATCACGAGCCGCCTTGATGCGCTCTTGGATCTGCATGATCTTATCAGTCATTTCCTGGACTAGTTCGGGACCAACCATCTGTCTATCACCAGCATCTGCCCAACATAGCGGTGAGCGGCATTTACGTCCATAGAGAGCTTCGAACGGTGCGGCTTGAATACTCGTGTGGTAGTTGTTGTTATAGGAAAACTCAACCAGAGGTAGATGAGTATCCCAACTGCCACCCAAATCCATTACACAAGCGTGGAGCATATCTTCCAATTTCTGAGTAGTTCTTTCGCTCTGTCCATCAGTCTATGGGTGAAAAGTTGTACTCAGCTTCAACCGTGAACCAAAAGCTTCTTGAAAGGATTGCAAATCCTTGACACAAACTGTCCATCTCTGTCGAATATTATCGAGATAGGCACTCCATGACGTGCTACTATCTCCCTGAGGTATAGCTTAGCTAACTTACTAGTGCTATCCTTTCCTCAAATCGGTAAGAAGTGCGCATACTTTGTCAATCGGTCCACTATTACCCAAATCGTGTCATGACCTCTGGGAGTCCTAAGTAACTTTGTGATGAAGTCCATCGAAATTTGTCCCCACTTCAACATGGGTATCTCCAGTTGTTGCAATAACCCTGGCGGGTTCTGGTATTCTGCCTTAACTTTGGCGCAAGTAAGGCAGTTACCCACATATACAGCGATGTCAGTTTTCATCTTGGGTCACCAATACCAATCCTTCAAGTTTTGGTACATCTTGTCGGATCCAGGATGGATCGAGTACCTTGACTTATGAGCTTCGTCCAGAAAGTGCTCGTAGATTACCGAAGGATGGCGCCCAAATTCGTTCCATGTAGTATAATGTTTCGTTTTCCTTTGGAGCCAATTTCACTTCCGTACCACGCAGTGATTCAACTCGTAGTTTCTCTGGTCTAGGTGCTTCATGCTAGGCTTCGCGAACCCGAGTAGTGAGACCAGTTTGCATAGTCATTTCTAAGGCTTGTGCCCTTTGAGGCTTTGCACGCTCCTTGCAGCTCAAGACGTCTGTTCCAACGTTCGCTTACCTAGTCGATACCTAATATCGCAATCGTAATCATTCAACAGCTCGACCCATTTTCGCTGTCTCATGTTCAAATCCTTCTGATCAAAGATGTGCAGCAAACCCTTGTGGTCAGTAAAGATCGTGCAGCGAGCACCGTACAAGTAATGACGACAGATCTTCAACGCGAAAATCACAGCACCTAGTTTAAGGTCGTGCGTCGTATAGATCTTCTCTCGCACCTTTAACTGATGTGTCACGTAAGCGATGACTTTGTCTCGTTGCCTCAACACGTAGCCGGGACCTTGTCAAGACGCATCACAGCAGACCACAGAACCGTCAGTACCATCGGGGAAAGACAAGATAGGTGTGTTGCAGAGTTTATCCTTCAATGTCTGCAAAGTTGTTTCTTGTTTCTCTCCCCGATCAAACTTCTTATCCTTTTGGGTGAGCGACGTTAGCGGCTGATTAATACTTGGAAAGATCCCCTATGGATCGTCTGTAATAGTTTGCTAATCCCAGAAATTGTTGTAACTCGGTTGTGGATTTTAGTGTTTCCTAATTCTTGATTGCCTCTATCTTGGCAGGGTCTACATGGATTCCAACCTCTTTCACCATGCGACCTAGGAATTGCACCTCGCGAATCCAAAATTCGCACTTTGGCAACTTTGCATATATCTGTTCTTTCTTTAAAAGCTCCAAGATAGCTCGCACATGTTGCTCATGACCTTCCTTGGTCCTTGAGTAACTAAGAATGTCGTCAATAAACATAATCACGACCTCATCCAAATACGGCTTACACACTCGGTTCATGAGATCCATGAATAATGACGGTGTGTACGTTTAGTTAGACGGCACGACAAGGAACTTGTAATGTCCATAACGAGTCCTAAAGGCCGTTTTAGGGATACTTTCTTCTTGTGTCCTCAATTAAGATATCATGTCCTTAAGTCAATCTTGGAATAGTAGCTGGAACCTTGTAGTTGGTCAAGCAAGTCTTCAATTTTCGGTAAGGGGTACCGATACTTGATAGTTAGTTGTTCAACTCCCTGTAACCTATGCGTAATACTTTTTCCTCATTAATTCTTCTGAGTTCCTCTCAGATCAGGCTGTATGCACATACCAAAACTGTTGTCCTTCTTCCTATCCAATAACACTGGAGCTCCCCAAGGTGAGAAGTTCGGCCTGATGAATTCTCTTATTTAGTAGCTCTTGCAGTCGCGTTGAAAGCTGGTGTATTTCGGACAGGGCTAACCGGTGAGGTACCTTTGCCACTGGCGCCACTCTTGGCGCTAAGTCTATTCGAAAACCCTACTCGTCGCTGTGGGGGTAGTCCAGACCAGTCTTTGGGAAAGACTTCCGGACATTCCTTCACAACGGGAATGCCTTCTAACCTTGGGTCCTTGGTCTCCTTGTCGACAATATGAGCAAGGAAGGCTATGTCGCTTTTTTGGAGACACTTCTGCACTCCTATAGCCAATGTGAATTGTCGCAGTCTTCCGCTTCATGAGGTCCAGCGTCCTTGCATCCTCTGTACGAAGGTTGTGTACTAAATGGTTTCATCATTTGCAAGAGGGATGCGAATGAATTTCTCATGACAAACAACTTCAGCTCCATTCTTGGATACCCAATCCATGCCGACTACAACATCGAAACTTCCTAAACCAACTGGTAGCAGGTCAATAGAAAATTTCTCCAAACTTAAGTGTACAACCCTTAATAACTTCATCCTCTTCGACTAATTTCCCATTAGCTAACCCTACTGAGTAGGAGGCATCTTAATTTCTTGCCCCTAGACCAAATAGGTTCTTAAATTCTATAGATACAAGGCTAAAGTCGGCGCCAGTATCAATCAAAATGGATGCATAGTGTTGGCTTATGCAGAACATTCTCATGGTTATGTTCAGGTCCTAGCGCGCCTTGGTGTTCCTTTCGTAACAAATGCTCCCACGAACTTTATTTTTCTTCGGGCAGTCCTTCCGTTAGTGTCCTTTGTCGCCACATTCGTAGCAACCTTTGCCCTTGTCGTTTCCATTACCGCTCTGCTCCCTACTATCGCTCTAGTTTCTACCACTATCCTAGCTCCTACTCCCACGCCCCGTACCAGACCAGCATTGCCTCCTTGCTATGCCCGGTCTTGTCACAACTTCCACACCTATGAGCCCTGAAAGGACCGGTGTGATGATAACCACGCCTATTACACTTTGGTAGTTTTCCTTGGTAGTTTTTATCACATGCCTTAATTGTGGTCACGGATGCCTTGACTGTCCTGGACGCAGCGTTTTCCTCATGTTTATCTCTTGGCTTAAAGTCTTGCGTGTAATGCGTATACTTCCTCTTATTCCTATCCAAAGAAGACTCCACATGTGTCTTCTGTTTTACTAGACGTTTAATCGAATTCCCCATCATTATTCTGCTATTGGCAGAACCTAGGGCATGAGTTATCGCATGAGCGATTCCCAATATGATTCCTCTGATTTCGCCGTTGTGTGCAGTGTTGCTTTCTTCGTATTAGACGATTGCTTCAGCAACTTGTTGGTTCCACAGAGCTTAAAGCTCAGCTCTTATTGCAGGTAAAGGTCCTGATTAGATTCGGCCAGCATTTCCTTCGCGGTGGTTCCATGTGCACCTCATGTGAAAACACATTGACGAAATTAAACATTTATTTTGGAATAAATGTTGTCATCTATGCGTGAAAGCAAACTTATTCATCGTGCACCATAAGTATAAAGGTAGGGTAATTCCTAATAATGCTTATGCAAATCTTCCCACCATAATCATCTCATCATTGTAGCGAGGTAAAATGAGTCGTAACAAAATCTTGCTAAGGGTACATCGACTTTTACATACGCCATATCAACACGTTGCAATTAGTCTTGTGTAGAAAACCTCCTCGGAGTCACCTTACTCCGATTGATGCAAGCCATCAGTGCTATACAAAATGCGGTGAGGCCTTCCCTTCACCTTGTTTCGTGTTTATTCCTTAATTTTCCGACTCTTCCATAGTCTTTACTTTTACAAAAAAATGCATACTTCCCAAAGGATGGGATAGTGCATTACTACCACGGGTAGGAGGGGATAGTGGAAACACAGAGGTAAGGTTGTGAGGGTACGTGACTTCATCCTTATGACCGAATTGGGTTCTGCAGCAAACGTAGAGGGGTTTCCAAGGTGGGAATGCACTACCCTAACGATGGGGTGCACTATGGGATAAAGAGTGCGGAGGTACTAGTAGAGGTGTAGATCGAGAAGAATCTTCTTGCATGTGTCTTCCATGTGCTTAAATGGAACAACAGTCTGTTGAGAATATTGAGTGGTTACTTCCGCCCTTATGATATGTGTTCTAGGCTTCATGGTTCTCGATTGTCCAATATAGGGAGGACTCCTTTGCCACACTGGACTGTGCGACGCATACATTGATTTGGCTTGGGCTCCATGAGTCCCAATATGGTTGGCCTAGTCTTCCTAAATGCCTAATAGAGTGCAGTAAATAAGTTACACCACAGCTCGCGCCAGGCTACCTCCTTGAGGTAAGACGGATGTCAAAGGTTGGGGTCTTATCATGGCATCTACAATGTACAAATTTGGGGGTGTTGTAAGTACCGTACAAGTTCATACATAAGTATCCTGCAGTGTTGAGGTAAATCTTTCCTGAGCATTAGCAATCTTCTCTTGGTCGAGTCTCAAACGATTCGTACTATAGGTAGAAGTGTTAGGTGCGAAGCAGGCATAGGCAGACTTCCTACCTTGTGGAGTAATATAGTGAGTATCTCGGTTAATCTTCTACTCGGTTAATGTTCTACTGGACGGGGATTTGGGACAATATAGGAATTCCAAATAGATAGTGATCATTTGCTTGACCCTCAGAGTCCACCAGGATTTCTATGCACTATAAGTTGTTATTACGTGGGCCCCCGTAATAATAAATTATCTTGCATGGTCACTCTAATTTTCCCTCGTTCAAAGCAGCTGATCAATCAGAAAGGGGACACTACTGTAGTCAGGCACCTTCGCATTCGAGTGGGAAGAACAACCGTCTTCTACGGGAGTCAACCTCACGCTCTCGTCTAGTTATTGCCTCAGTCATGAGCACCGCAACAAACGCGAGATCGATAGTTGCGTTGTGCGAGTCGAGAATAGTAATAGAATTTGAAGTCGAAGGTAATTCGTTCCCGTCAATAATAGTCCCATACATATATATATATATATATATATATATATATATATATATATATATATACATATATATTAATAATAATGTTAGTATATACTAGCAAATAATGCAACATGTCACATATAACTCTCGTGTGTTCTTTCAGGGGGGGTCATTTTATCTCTGGCAAGTCTATCCCACATGGACTGACTGTACCTCAATTGGCACATTAGTCGGGGTATTCCCTTCCCTACTAATGTCCTTGCTTTGCCTTTGCTTTGTCTTTCCTTTGAAAAATGTTCGACTCATGGATCTTGGCATTTTTTTTGTAAATGAAATGAAAAATATTTTGTGAAAATGTTTTTCGTGAAATAATCCTAGTGATTGTAGTCTAGACTCGAGAAGGAATCCTAGTTCACTACAATCGAAACACTGATACCAAACTGTCACACCCTGACTTTTGTGGAAGCGTATGATGTGTGACTTGCTCAATATCATTGCATTCAATTATAATAAACAACTATATGACTAAAACGTGATCTTCATCCATTTATAAGTTTGAAAAGTTACAAACACAAGTCATTTAAGTTTCAACCAACATATCCTCGAGTTATGTTACAAAACAAAAGTGGATGACATCTAAACTTGGAATTTACGTCTTGAAAACAACACCAGCGCTGAAGTTCTATCTTGTTTCTTGAAATACATGTAATTTTGAAAACATCAACAAAAGTTGAGCGAGTTCATGTGTTTCTGTATCAGTTCGAATAATCTTGTAAACATCTGTAAGTATGCCTTTAGTAAACCAGTATGAAAGCGTCTATGAACAGATCAATTAATGTGTAGCTAATACATTAACATGTGTGCAATGGCATAGGAAGGCTCAAACCTTGCGGATTTTGTACCGGGCTTCCGGCTATAAGACATAGTCACCACCTTCGGCCACTTCCGGCCCAGGGGGTGAGGCTCGCAACACCAAAATAGATCTATCACACATGTCCCTCGGTTCTTATACGAGGATTAATGGTCTTAAGTGTGCGCCTACCCATTCACATGATCTAACAGTTCATTTCTTAGCTAACCATGCCATTTATAAACGTTTGTAAACATTTTGTAACATGCATTTCACCCCGGAAGTTATGAAACTGAAAACAGTTAAAAGAAAAAGAGGGACATGAACTCACAGTCTTACGTTCTTCGATCCGGTAACTCAAAGCTCTTACTTTGTCGCACGACTACCTACACACGTGTTATGGTTAATTAGACGGATGGGTCATGCCTTGACTTTAGTCTTATTTTGTATCTTTGAGTTACGTTTCTTTGTGTCTTAACATTATCCCAAAGTATATAATTATTTGTTAAAATAATAAATATTTTAACTTAAATTATATTTATTAATTATTGGAATAATATATTTTAACTTGACACATTATGTATTTATACATGTATATATTTCCCCAAGGATGGGTATACTTACACTTGTATTCTTAGACTTGTATATTTTGCCAAGTATTGGTGGCGTATTCCGGTGTGTAATTATACGTACGAGAATATGTATGTTCTTGTATTTATTAAGTATTCTTATACTTAATTCTTGTATTTAATTTTTTGGAATATTATTTTCAACCAACAAAATCACCAATTTATATTCTTAAAATATATATATTTTAAGAAAACTTTTGTAAAAACTTATTTATAATTCTCCCTTGGCGAAAATATTAATATTTTCATATAAACCTCAAAAATAATATATTTTCAAGTTTAACTTAGAAATATTCATAAATTCAGTTTTCACCCAAAAATAACATATTCTAACTTTGTTTAAGAAAATATATATATTTTCTAATTGTTCAAGAAAACATATATTTTTCTTTTCCCAAAAATAATATATTTTCTTCTTGTCAAAAATATGATATATTTTTGTAAAAATTACAAAAATCATATTTTCGTTTTCTTGGTTTCCAAAATACCGTTTACCAAAATATACTTATGAATTTAATTCCGGAATATTTTTGTGGTTTATAATCCTTGTTCGGTTTGTCCAAATGTTGGGTATAAATTATATATTTATTTCTTGGAATTTTGGTAATATTTTGTATTATAATTCTTGGTATTTTGGTGAGTTATATTATTTCAAGCCCTAAAATAATATAACTAATACACATAATATACAAGTAAGCACACAAATTGTGACATCTAAATATATATTTTCCTAAATACATATTTAGTCACTTTTATTATCAAAAACCAACCTCCAATATTTGTAATTTTTGTAACAAAATTTATGGCAACTTTTATATGAAAAATCATGGTTAAAATATACTTGTAAACACTTGTTTAAAAATATTTTTCTAAGTGTTTTTAAATTCCAGAAAAATTTTGCCATAGTTTCCCCTTCAAAATGGAGGTTTCCATGCTTTCAAAGCATATCATTTTCTTTAAAAAAATCACCACAATTCATCAATAAATCAAACAATACTTACCAAGTGCCAAAATCATGCATTTTACACTACTTCATGAACTTGAAATTTTGTAAAAATTTGTAGTAACTTAGTATGGCGTTTAGTAAGCTTAGTTACCCTTTAAAGTGTGGTTATTTAGTTAGAAATCACATTCTTGCAAATTTTAGACTTTCACAACTTGTAACTTGATTTTCTAAAAATATTTCTTTTTGAATTTTTCTTGTTAACAACATGTTTCTATACTTGAATAATCACTAAAAATGTGATTAGTTTCTTTAAAAACCATGTTTATGTAAATCTTGTAAGTAAACTTAGTTTCCTGAGAAAACTAGTTTTGAAATCATCCATGGTTATGACTAATAACATGTTTCATACTTCATTATTCAAGAAAAACACTTAATCTTTCAAGTTCATGTTTACATATTAGGATGATCATCATGATTCATCACATAATCATCCTCTCACTTGATAGATCATGTGTTTAATCACAATCTAGCAAGTTTCATATGATGTTTAACATCATAAACACAATCAATCAACAATCAATAAGCATATAAACACTTAAACAACATAGTTCATGATGATTTAGAGCTTTATGTTAAAGATTATGTTCTTGATCTTTGATGTTCTTCATGATTAGTATTTTACATACACTTTTAACCAACATAACAAGATGTAAAATGAGATTACAAGGGCCTTATTACTACCACAAGGCTAGGGATGAGATTCAAGAAGATGAAGATGATAATCTTGGTGGTTAAAAACTCTTTTGGGAGAGGTCCTTCACTCAACAATGGCTCCTAGCTCCTTAGTTAAGCTCCTAGCAACTTATGATCACTTGGGAATGGATGAAGATGAGATGAAAGTGATGGTGGTGGTGGGTCTTGTTCTCGGCCGTGAGTGGGAGAGGAAGAGACGAGAGTTGAGTGGTGTCTTGTGAGGAATGAGAAGTATTGTGAAGTCTTGTGGTTTATATCATAATCCTCCCAACATATGTTTATCTAATGTGTTTTATGTTTCAAAAGAGATGCACATGATCAAATAAACAATTCAAAGAAAATCCAAGGTGGGCCATCCTTGTGGTGACCGTAAATTGAGGGGGGTATAGGTTAGTTTGTAATGGCTTGTTAATTTTACAAGTTAGAATCTAATGTTTAGTTTGGGTGTTATGTGCATTGTATGGTTATATGATATGTTATGATGTTCGGGGACCATAACTAGCTCAGAAATGATAAAACAATGCTTCTAGTGAAAATTTGGTGTTTCGGGTAGTGTCCGGTTGTTCGGTTGGTTACCGTTCATTAAGGTGCTAAACTATGCAGTTTAGTGTGCTTTATGTTACCTTTTGTGATGGTTTTGATTCCCGGCACTTAGGAAAGCATTCTAGACCATTAAACCATAATTCTGCATAATATTAAGTTGTTTAAATGCTGATTTTTGCTGAATTCTGCAGAATTCTGCAGTTTATGTGAGCTTTAGGCATTTTCCGGTACTTAAACTATCACTGGGAAGGCAGTTTTATGATCCTTACTTTCCTACACACTATACTAGTGTAACTCTTGTTTTCTGGCTCATTCTGTGTCTTAATACCATGTCTATCTAAGTATTGAACTCCTGTCAGCATTTCTAATTTGTCTGGTAACTGTGCTATCTTTGTTTCGTGCATCATTTGAATCATAAAGTGTTGCATACAATAATGATATGACATCATGCAATATGTGATGCATATGTATGTATTATGACAATAATCAGAAATCATTCATGTCATTAATTCAAAACAGCACAGTCATTAAGGCACTAATTTTTGTTTAATTATTGTACGAATACATGAAATTTTGACAGTTGTCACAACCATATCCTTGGTGTTGGTATTGTAGGGGTATGCCACACATACACGTAATCACATTGGTTTTGTAAAAAAAATTAAAATTGCAAATTTATTATAGAACAACCATAGTGTTTTCAAGATTCTTGGAAAATAAAAAGGAAAATATATAAGTTTAAACATTCATAGCTGCATTGTCATTTGCACGTGCCTCATTAGCATTTATGTTACATGTTCGTCCATGGGCTGGATTTGCATTAACGAGCTTCAGGCAATTGCTCCTATGGTGGGTGAGATCCCCGCAATTGTAGCAAGACCCGGGTGGATAGGGAGGTTACGCTGGATTGGCTGACTGTTGAGCAGGGTTTTGAGCTGCTTGATTTGGGAAGGAGGAGAGCGACATACGTTGGCCAAATGGCCTGCTCTTCCACAGTTGGTGCAATGACGGCACGGTAGATGTCACACCCCCAAAATCCACTCGCGGAGTATTACCGCTTGGAGGCGTGACTGACCAGGATCAAGCCACCAATCATATTGAACATAACAAGTAATAAGTAAAATTTAACCGCACAATATGAAAGGTGTTACCAAATCGAAAACGTAGTTAAGTGTTTAGCGGAAGCATAATAGTAAACCCAATGCAAGTATTAAGTACGAAATAAAGTAATGTTTTAAGCACGGCACACACTGCCATGTCCCACAACGATTGCGCCTCCCTGTGCAAGCTCCATGAGTACCTAACGACCTGCAAGGCATGTAGCAACGAATCAACAACAAAGTTAAGCGAGTTCACAGTTGGTTGTTTAGTTATAGCATCTGTTTCGTAAATCAGTTGTTCGTTTTGTAAACCATGTATCGTATTATTTCGTATCGCGGTCTCCCAGACATGTTTGCGAAGAGTAGTGGGGGCTTCCCATGTGTTATTAGACCACGCGTATCGACTGCTACGAAAATGTAAGAGGTGCCCTAAGTCAACGTCTATCAGCATTGACCCTTTGCCCATAGTCCATTAGTACACGCCCGTCCGACTGGCACGGTGTGAGGTTTGTTATACCTAATAGCGCTATTAACTAATGACCCGCTCGCCATAGGCCTCGGCGATTAAGTCGATAAATGAGGGACTTAAAGTGATAGAGTTGATGGTCTTATGATCGTACGTATCCTGTTGTATGGGGAATACGCAAGTTTGTAGTTACCGTTCAGTTCTTTAACCCATTCCCAACCCTTGGGAATCCCATGCCTTGGATAGAGTGTGAACTCACCTTGGTTTGCTCGGTATGCTAAACTATGTTCTCACAAGAAATCAATCAAGTCCTATAGTATGCACGTATATTCAATCAGTTCAAGTTCATAAAGTCTCGCATGCAATCAATACCACAAGGTGCGTATGACAGTTAAGATCATGCATTACACAACAGTTAATCACATGCATACGATTCATGTTTCACATAACGTCATTCACAGTTCACTCTAACATGGTTATCCACTAACGTACTTGACAGAGTTAACAGGATTAACAAGGTTAACATACCAACTTAACAGGATTAACATGCTTAACAGGAATAATAACTAACAATGTTAATTAACTAACCGAGTTAGTAAACTAATAGAGCTACTAACTTAACAACGTTACATTCTAACAAAGTTACATGCATAGTTTAATAGAGTTAATGGGTTTAACTGAGTTAACATGTTTACTGAAATAACAACTAATGGAGTTGGTAACTAACAGAGTTAATGGGTCACATCATTCAACGAAATACTGCATGTATGTGGCAAAAACACCTGGACGAAATCACTAGGGACGAAAACCCCTTGGCAACGAAAACCCAAGGGTTTTCGTTGAGTATAATGTATGGTGAAAACACTTTGGATTTCGTCTGGATCCTTTGTTTTCGTCCACCCTGAACATGTTCATCACCAACAGTTACATTCAACAACAACAATAAAAACTGTTACATCATTACAATAACCCTAATCATCGCTTACATTTACTCAACCTTATCAACCAATCACACAATCTTATGAACAATCAGAATCATCGTTCTAATCATCATGCAGCAGAATCATCATTCAATTCACCATTTAGACATATTAACATATTCATATCAAAAATCACATGGCTACTGACATGATCACATGCCTTATCATATTATATGCACTATCTTATTAGATTATTCAATTCACATAACATCACCACCCATGACTAGTCTGATAATACTATCATTAAGATCCTCACAATTGCACATGGCTGCTACTTTTTCTGATTCATGGTTATCCACTTCTATCAACCCATGAATCTACAAATCTATTGGACCAATATCTCAAGTCATGTTTGCAATCATATATATACAATATTGATTAATAACATTCACATGCTCACATACAACCAACATATTTAACAGGAATATTATTAACACTAACCGAGGGTGGGGGTCAAGATGCTATACGGACTCGAGGGATGGAGTTTCGCGAAAGAGTTGCTGCCGCCGAGTTTCAAAGGATAGAGAGAGAGAATTTGAGAAGTGATTAGGGTTTTGCTAGTTAGGTTTTTGCGTGAAGGTTAAGAACAAAATAACAAAATCGATCACTACTGGGCCGAAGCCCATTTGCTTTTTGTTGGCCTCATGGTGGACGAAAACACTAAGTTGTTTTCGTGGGGAGGGGTGTTTTCAAGTGGGGTGTTTTCGGGTGTAGGGTTCCTGTTAGGATCGGATGCTCTCATGATTGTGTTTGTTTGTATGATTTGAACATTAAATGAATATGAAACAATGTAAAGTGCAGCGGAAATGAATACAACCTTTATAAACACAATCAAGGAAGAAAATAGTTTAGATAAACAATTGCTTTTCATCAGTCAAAAGATTACAAAGTAATTCAAAAGATTACAAGCATGCTTACAACCTAAGCTCCCCCTCAGCCAGATACTACAGTGGTAGATTGTACAAGATTAAAGGATTGAATTGAGGAGAAGAACTCTCTCAAAATGAATCAAATGTAACAGTACAGGGTACTGTTCCATTTATAGACAATTCAATCCACTGATGCATCTCAGCTGACGTCACCATGAAAGCGACGTCTAACAACCCAACAACCTTTAACAACTGATCCTATACAAACACTGCTATTCTAAACCACTGATTATACATAAAACAAGTAATACTCTAAACTACTGCTTTCTTCCTTCATCAGTGCTTTCCTCAAGGTTGATCAGTCCTTGATTGGGCAGTGCTTTATCATCAGTAGATAGGACCAGCAGTGTTGACTACTTCAGGGCTTGATCAGCAGTTGAAGGGGCAGCAGCAGTTGTATATGAACAGTGGATAGAGACCATCAGTTGTTATAAATCACTTTCAAGGGGAAAGCTTAATGTAAACTGCTGCTTATTGTGAATCCACAGTTGTGACCTGGTTTTGGCTTTCATTATCTGTTCCTCTGGTAGGGTTCAATCCCAACAATCTCCCCCTGGAACAGATAATGCCAAAACCATTCATTATTCTGGATCTTTATTCCTCATCAGTAGTTCCCTTGCAAGTCTTTTAAATTCTTCTTCAAATTCTTTGGAACTGGTGTCATCCTCATCCTTGGACAGTGAAAGTTCAAGGAGATCCTGCAAATCTTTAACACTAAGGCCTAGTGCTTCTTTCCTTGATATGTACTTCACTTCACCATTGGATCTGACCAGGGTCAATACGTGGGTCTTTTGATCAGACATCCACTTTAGTACTTTCAAACCCAATGGGTTTCTTGGGAGAGATTTATTTGCTGATGAGCTTTGAGATATTGGCCTTGAGAAAAATTGTAAAGCAGTATCCTGAACTTCAGACATTCTTTTGAAAGCTTCTTCTATTACTTCATTTGCTGCAGCTATGTCTTCTGCAACTTATTTTTCAATCAGCTCTTGTCTTTGTTGTTGATCAAGCTCAATGTCTGGGATATCTGCTGTAATGTGTGGTGATGCAGGCTTTGTTAACACCTTCTTAAAAAGGTTTTGAAGTTTTTCTGAGCTTTCTTCTTTTAGACCCATTTTCATGATGGATTCTGTGAAGTACTCAACTTCCTTTTCTTTTACCTCTTCAAAAGTTAGCTGTTCTCCTTCTTCTTGGTTTGACACTAGATTAGGATTTCTTGTTGACCTGAACAGTGTTTTGAGGTTTTCAATCTGCTGTTCAAGCTTCATCATTTGTTCATGCTTCTTTGAAGTGCCTGAAACAGTTATCTTCCTTTTCTTCAGCCTTTCATAGGCTTCATCAGTTTGCTGCTTTGACCATTTTGATATGGCATTTTCAGTGTCCACTTTTGCATCCACCAACTCCTGTTTCTTTCTTTTATACTCAGTTGTTAGGTCGGTGATGAATTTTTTGTATTTGATCCAATTTGGAGCATTTTTCTTCTTTCTAGGATCATTCTTGATTCTATCAATCCTATCAGCTTCATGCTTTAAAGCTACTATTGGCCATTCGTCAAATTGGTTTTCTTCAGCAGGATAAAATTTTTCTTGCATTATGTATGCAAGAAGTTTTCTTCTCATCTCTTTTCGTTGTTCTGCCTTTTCTTTGCTCAGCTCTTGTGCAAAATCTTTTATTTGTTTGACTTTTGTGAGCAGAAGTTCCAATCTTTCAGCAATGGCTTCATCACCTTGACCTTTACATTCAACCTTGGCTCTTATCTTAGCCTGTCTTGTTTTGAGCTTAAGATACTCATCCATATCCTCTGGAACCATGAAACCAACGAGTGAAGGAAATCTTCTGTTTGAAGGATTATCATCAGTGTAAAACTGCCTCATCTCATTTTTTATAGCTTCTAGTTCCAACGGATATTTTGCAGCAGTGGGATCATATTGGTCCTCGTCTGGCTGGGTAAGTTTTCTTTTTCTGGTGTAGAGCTTTGCTGGTTGTGAGGTGAGACTGGTGAACACAGTAGTGGATGGTTGACTAACAGCTGTTGAAACAACTGGTGTTTCAACTGCTGTTGTCATTACAACTACTGATGTATCAGTAGATGTCTTCTGCTTTTGAGCAGGTGATGAAGGTGGTGAAGTAGTTTTTGATGGTGGTGGTGAATCATCAGATATGAGAATCCTTCTCCTTTTCATTGTAGGAGAAGCTGATGATGACTTGGGTGGATCAGTGGTGGTGATATGAGTGGCAGTGGTTTGTGATTGACTAACAGTTGTTGAAACAACTGGTGTTTCAACCACTGTTGTCATTACAACAGATGTTTTAACATCTGTTGTCATCTGTTTTATGACAGGAGGTAATGGTGGTAGAGCAGTGGTTTTTGGTGGTGTGTGATGAAGTTGTGTGTGTTGATGAGATGACAGTTGTTTGGCTACTGCTAGCAGTTTTTGTAACTACTGGTGTATCAGCTGTCTGAGGTTTAGATGTCTGTTTTACTTGATCTGGTTCAATGTACAGACCATCTTCTATTCCCTTCTTCTTCAACTGGATTTTCTCTCCCTTTTTGGCATTATCTAGAAGGGGTTTATCCATGAAGAGGATGGTTGAAGGAACCTTTTCACCATGGGCAGTCTTTTGTATGTTGGTTTTATAGCCTTGATATCTGCTTGAGTATCTTTGAATCTTGACTCCACCATGTTTGTCAGCATTTTTATATGCATTTCATGCTGCTGATCAGCTGCTTGTTTTTGCTTTTCTAGCAAGGGTTGAAACAGATTCCAAAGCTCATTTGCAGCAAGTGCTTGTGGTGGAGCAGGTGCTTGAGATGGAACTGCAGTGGTTTGTGCTTTTTGATCTTTTAATAGCTGCTGCACCATGTCTTTTATTTCAGCAACTGAAGTTTCAAGTTTTTCAACTCTTCCCGTCAATTCCTGATATTTTGAATCATCACCCACATTAGTAGGTTCATCTGAATCCCCACCAGCAGTGGTTGTATCAATGTGTGACTTAGGAACAGAGTCCCAAAAATCACCCATTGATGCCCCTTGTTCTTGGTACTGGGACTTCTTTCTTCAGCACTTGATAACCTTGTTATTTTACCAGTGGTCAAAACTAACTCACTAGTGATTGCCAGGGGTGCTATGGAAGAAATTGCCTTCAAGGGAGTCTGACTAATGAAACAACTGTCCAAATGTAGATCTGTTGATCTAACATTTGTAGTTGCTGCTCCACTTGAACTACCACCGAGAGTTACTTGTAACTCAGGGGGTGTAACCTCCTCAGTTGTTGCTGGGATAGCAGAGGTATAAGCATCAGACCTAGTCACTTGTTGGAGTGTACTCTCTTTGATGGGTGATTGAGAGGAACTGGTTTTTGTCTGAGCTATATCAACTGCATGCAACAAGGGTAGCATGGATTGTGGTAATATTATTGGTGAGGGTATGGGAGTTGAAAGAGACATGTCCTTGGGATCAGGACTGAGGAAGATGGATCCGATTGAATCCAGAGATTCATATTGTGGGGTCCCTGTGCTTACAACCTAATCCTTTTGTGAGGATGCGGGAGGAGTTTTAGGCAATGGTGGAGATCTTTCTACCAACTGTTGTGAGGAAGTAGCAGCAGTGGTTTGTGGTGACATTTGTGTTGTCACAGGCATTTGCTCTGGGATCTTATCTTCCAGAGTTGCCTTTTTCTTGGGTTTGGGGGGCTTTCTGGATGTTTTCTTTTTTGTCTTTTTGGTAGTGGCAGGTGTGGGTTTCAAAGCAGTGGTAGTGCTGCTATGATCACCTGGAGCAGTGGGCTCAGCAGTGTAACATATGTGCTTGTAATCATTGTGAACAGTACTTTCATCAATAAAATAATGTTATTTGATCCAAATGTTTGTTTAGTTGTGTTTTACATTTTTCATGTTTTGACTTTTATTCAATTTCAAACTCTATATCGCTTTCTGGAGAGTTATAGGCAAACTGGTGCGTAAACGTAATCAGTTTAATGCGACAAATACTCCGGAACATCAACATATACTTAACATACCCTAAATAACCTTTACATAACTTAGAAATAAGTTTTAAAGGCTTTGCTATGGCAAAAACAAGTTAATTCGCTTACAGGGACTAAACTTGACAAACTGCGAAAGTATGCCAATTTGAACTGTAACGAACATTCCGGAACATGACCATAAGTTAAACACACCTTAAATATCCTTTATATAGCTTAGAAATAGGCTTTGAGGGGTTCGGTGTGCTAAAATAAACTTTTGGGTCATTCAGAGACTAAAAGCGTCAAAAAGTGCACAAGTTTGCACTTTCACGCATAACATACGTTCTGAATACATACGGACATCCAAAAATTTATGTAAGCACTAAAATATTTTATTTTAGTGTTTGGCATGAGAAAATCCATTCGTCGCGTCATTTGGATCGTTTTTCGCGCTTATGCGCATTCCGTCGTAATTAACCGAACATCGCGATCGTACGACCAAACAAACCAACATCCGGCATATTTTTGAGCATGTTTCATGTCCACAATGTTTAGGCATCATTTTAGGGCCTTAACGTTGGTTAAACGGGCCTTAAACATGTCGGAAATGGCCTTAAACACCAACAGGGACTGAAACTGTCATTTTGCAAAGTTGTTGTCTGATCAGGACCCTCAGCCGGCCCGCGTAAAACCAGGGTGTATCTTTACGCGGCCCGCGTCATCCTCTCAGACCAGATTCGATGTTTAAACAGGCTGTTAACAGCTGCATTACCCACAAAACCCACTTGCACATGGTAATTCTGATACTAGAGGCTGGTTTTGGATGTGCACATGGTATTACAATACCATGTGTGCAAGTGTATGGCCAAGATCAAAGCACGTTTCCCGATAAACGATCCTAACGGTGCTAGTATTCCTATAAATACCTACCCCCATCACTTGTAAAACCCACAAGAATCCTGATTTGAGAAGCTCTAAGTTGAAACCTTTGTTTCATACCTGAGCTACTTGGATCACGATTAGCATTCTGGGACCCTTCGTAAGTATTCTTTCATTCTTTTATTGCTTTTCGAGTCCGAAAGTCAAACTTTTTTTGACTTTCTGCGTTGACCAGTTTATGGTCAATGCGAAGTTCGTTTGAACTTCGCAACGTGATTGTAATCACGATGGTTATAGTCCCTTGTGACTATGCCTACTGATTACCACGTTGTCTAGGGTCGTAAGGGTAAGCGATCTAATAAATCGCTTATACCTTCGAACCCGACCCATTTGGTCGATCATTAGGATACGACCAAATACATTAGGTGACCATAGTAGGTAGGGAATAACCTTCCGAGGTTATACCTTATGGTCATGACGTTTAAGTAGTTGTATGATAGGTAGTTTATATGCCTTAGGTAAATTACCAAAATACCCCTTTGATGCCAAAATTCATTATAAACATATGTGACATAACTTTTGACATCTAAACTGATTTGGCGACAATATTAGGCATGTAAAGGCATATTCTACTTGTCATAGGACTAGTTAGGCGGTCCGAACGCGTTTCACGCGAACGACGCGTTAAAGTAGCATAAGCTACCTAAACGGGTCGTAATGGGTCGTAAGCACTTAGGTTAGGTTTCATTTAGTATGTAGGCTTTGTTAAACCATATTACACGAGTCTCCATACTCGTTTGGTTTAAGAACCCTCATTCTATCTAAATCCTCCGATTTAGGTCCGGTTTATTAATGTAGTTACCTATATTAGGTGCCGTTTGATATCCGTGATCTCTAGCATTGTTTGGTTATTACTCAAGGAGTACTAAGCAATCTCAAGTGAGTACATAGACCCCTCTTTTACTGTTTTCCAAACTGTTTTGGGGTGAAACACATGTGCCTACTTGTTGTAACACCCCGAAAATTTACGTCCTATAATGTCTTGACACGTGTCATAACCTTTCAACGTGTGAAAGAATGTTCTTGAAGGACTAAAGTTGACAAACAATGAAACTATGTAAATACAAGGGTTCAAAGTGTCAACAATGAATAAATATACTTTACAATAACCCTACATAATGTTTATAACCTTAAACGAATGGATCATGGATCATACGAAGCGAGTTGTGAAAGAAAGTGAGAGATTACAAACTACAGGGGTTAAATGTGTCAACATGTTAAAGATATACCTCTGAGTGACCTTATAGCAAACCCGAAGCCTTGTAACGATTAATTATGCTCACCAGAATGCACCATAAAAATTTCACCAAGTTTCGTTACCGTATGAGAAAGTTATGATAAAATTCGTGTGTGAGGGTTAGAATCGTCAACATTGAAATTTAGGGTTTTTCGGGTGATCACAAAGTTACCCGAGGACTTGACAAAGTGGGTATAAGTATTAAAGCCCCCATATGTCAAATATAAAGCCTCTTAATGCAAGAAACAACTCGAAAACGACCTTTCGGGGGACCGGGGGCCAAAATGCAATTAAAGAAAAATGGGAAACCTGAACATAAGGCTCAGGCGGCCCGCGTGAGATTTAACAAAATGTGAGGCGGCCCGCGTCAGACCTGCAGATGCAGAAAAAACGGGCAGGTGCCTGTTTGCATGTTGTAACCGACTTTAAACTTAGTTTTTCGATTCTATGGGCTTCCTAAGATGGTTTATAGCCTATAGGGGGCACATGTACTGATCTTGGATCATTGCTAGACTCATTTGGCATCAATTTGTGAAAGATCAAAGTTCTTATAAAGTCTCATATTGCAACATACATGCACATTTCAACTTCTGGACTTTTAGAGGAGCTCAAGAACTGATACAAGCTTTCCAAATCATTCATTAGACGTATGTAAGTACCCTTGATTCTTCTTGTTTGGGTTATGCTTAGTTTATAGCCTAGAAATCAAACCGTCGTAACTACGGTTTGACTTTGCGATAAAACACAAACGGTCCAGAGTTTTGTCGAAGAGAAAGTTGTTATAAGTTGGTATTTATATGGGTGATAAACCCCTAAAAGGGCACTCACTGATTCCAATCCTAACTAGGTTGTTTGTCGAGTCAAACGTTATCCGAAAAAGTCAACAGAAATGGTATTTTCGATTTAACGCATGATTAACGATGTAAAAGGCATATCACCTATTTTATCATTCTTATAAACTGATAATAAATATAAAAACTTGTCTACGCTTGTTTGATTCGACAACTTTCTGTTTTGAACCGATTCGGAACCGAAAGACGCAAAAGTTTGACTTTTGCTTTGACCTCAGTTCTGACCCGGTTTTGATAGGTTTAGACATGCCTTAAAGTTCCATTAGGACCTAGTTACATGTTGGTATAACCCTCTGCGTTTATACCACTTGAAACCTCGATTGTCCGACGGTTCCGTTAATTGCCTAAATAATGACCATATTACCCTTATAGCCATAAAACGAGATTTTTAGAAATATGAAAGTAAAATAATCTTAGTTACTGATTATTGATCATGTCTGCAAAATTTCACGTCAATCGGAAGTCTAGATTAGGAGGTATGCTTAATGACGTAATTATAAGTTTATTAGTAATTAAACGGCGTCATTAGCGTAAAACCTATCTAAACCCAATTTTTAACACCAAACCTTTTACCCACTGATGTTAAATAATATTTTGGGATTTTTGAAGATTTTTAATTATTTTTAAACTGATCATAAGCTAGGATTATCGCCTTAATTCGGTAAATACCGAATATGCCCTTTTCGGCCATAAAATGAGTTTTACAAATCCTTTTGATACCAATCCAATTGCTACTGATTTTAAATAATAAATGTAGTGTTTTGAACCTGTTTAAATGATCAGAAAACTCATAATACTATTTTAAACCGTACGTCGCTTAAAACGGCTTTATACGCGTATTATACGCATAGTTTGGATTTAAAACTATTTTGACATATAAGACTTATAACCAAATGTTACAACCTGTTAAAATAAACTATTTTACTGATGTATTCAGACTCGGTTCACAGAAACTTAATTAACTCCTTTTATAATCTTTAAAATGACCAAAATACCCCTACGGGGCTTTTTATGAGATTAAACTCGTTTTGGGCATAACGGAAGGTATCCTACTGATATCACAACATATTTAAGGCATGTTAACTTAGGAAACCTGTTTAGGACTCTTATGGTTACCCGTTACGCTTCATACGCGTTCGGTTCGGTTTATGTAACTAGTTTACATAAATTAGCCGAAACGGGTCAAACCTTATTGTTATTATCTCAAAATCCAGAATGTGTATAAAATACCCATATTATACAAGTCTCCGAACTTGTCGGGTCTAAAACACATTCTATTCCGGTCTTCGCTTAATCGTGTGTTTGAACCGTATATTTCCTTAAGACTAACCGGTCTAAGCTTAGGCTTA
>JARYGA010047801.1:0-39156 GCA_030545235.1 Helianthus tuberosus | reverse complement strand
AAAGCTTTTGGCATGGTCACAACGAAAACCATGTATGTAACTTGAAAAGAAAAGAATTTTCAAGAAAATGTGTTGACTTAATAACAAATAAGCCAACAATCTCAATAATGCGGGTCATTCGAATCACAAGCGAAATAATATTTGAACTTTAATGAAACGCTTTATTCGAAACAAACCACATGCGTAACAAACGATGCATGCGTAACATATGAATTTTCAAGAAATGAAGCAAATGAATATTCGCTATACTGAAAGAAATGGTCGTGACACAATGACCATCAAGAGGAGTAGAGATACGAAAATCTACTCAGTAAATGTGAAAGTCGAAATTTCAATAAAAGAAATTTAAGGACTTTACCTGGGGTTGCATGTGACGACCAGTTGTTAGGTGACATTACCATAGCGTATTCGTCGTTACCAAGTTAGGGGGGATACTGTGACTTGCGTCTTTTCCTTAGCATGACTCGTGTCGTTTGCAGGACCGCGTGCCAACTGCCGCTTCCTGGCCGATAGTCGCATGTGACGTACTTCAACCTCCGTTGATGTATAGCTTAAGTCTCACGTATACCTGTGCGCTAGCGTTTCGTTTTGCGTAGAATGTGATGCACTCCGACATCTGTTGACGTAAAATTTGAGTTCTATGCTTTCTCGCGCACTAGCGTTTCATTATGCGTAGGCTGCCTGCTCGGGAAGTTAAAACATCATAGACAATATGTATAATTGTGTGTGCCCGAATTAATATTTGCAGTTCCTACGTGATGACCTTTAATGAACTTTAACATAAGTTTCCGAAGGTCTTAAATGCATGTTTCCTAAGCTCTCAGGGTTTTGTGTACTGTATGCGACTACCTTGTGTACCGTGTGTAAACACCACAATAACGTATGTTTGAAAACAAAATCTTGACTGTTTGTTTTTCGGCAACGGTTGGAGACCATTTTCGAGTACTAGGCGTTCCGTATTCGACGTTTTGATAATCTTAGTCCCCAGAGAAATATGAGGTTAGAGCCTAGGTATCTCTACAGAGAACCCTATTCGCTGTAACCTACGGCTCTGATACCAATCTTTTCCACCCCGAAAACATTTAGAAAAATGTAAAACCGTAAAAAGGTTGGGGTTATGAACTCACCTGAATATTCCTGTGCAAAACTAGCTAATTACGACCTTGCGATGTCGTTTCCAAGACGTGACTCGCTATCGTGCATTCTACAATATTCCTAACACGGAATATTTAATAAGTTTCTGAATAACGCAGTAACTAACTACGTGTAATCGAGCTCTACCGAATCGTTAATCGAACGATATGACGGTAAATTGTCAACTTAAAAGAAGCGAAGAAGTTGTACTTGTTAGCTCGTTTTAAGAAGTCGTATGTTGATGTAAAGGAATATTCGTATGAATGTAATATATAATAAATTCGTATTATATATATTGCGTCTTGTATATTTTTGCCAAAATATATGTATATGCCATTTTTGGCGTTCGTAATAAATATAAAATATTATATTTATTTTGCGATAGTATCATCGAGTAGTTCGAAATTTGAAATAAATATAAAACTATATTTATTTTTAAAAACAAATCCACGTTGTACGATGTTTGAAATAAATAGATAAGTTATATCTATTTTATAAAAGAATCGTTGTTTGTTGTTTGACGTTTGAAATAAATATATAAAATATATTTATTTTATAAAAGAATTGTCGTTTTCGTTGGTTATCAGGAATAAATATATATAACTATATTTATTTTTCTAAAAAGAATTCTGTGTCATCGTTATTTCTTGTATGTCGAAGAAATTTATACGTTTGTATTTGTTTCTATAAAAGTTCATTTGAAACCGATGGTTTGTTTGATAATAAAACGTGTTTTGTTTTACGGTTTTTCTCGAAAAACGGGCAGAGTTTCCTCTGTTTTTGGACGGTCCCGACAACTAGATGTCGATATATTTTTCAAGATTCAACAACAATCAAACAATATATCAAATTTGCCAATATTTCGTAAACTAAAATCATGTCGGTTCGAGCTTGTTTCACACGTAATATCAAAATTATATAAAAATAACAAATATTAAACGCGTGATTAATTTTTACCGAGTCTTCAAGCCGAAACGTCGAGTCCGCTTAACTGAGTTGACCGAGTCAACTGAGTTGACTCGGGTTGACTGAGTTTGACCGAGTCAACCGGGTTTGACCCGAGTTGACCGAGCCAAAACTGAAGCCGAACATCCGCCCGAACCGCGAGACCCGAAACGACCCGTTTGACCTGTTGACTGAGCCGGACCATGACCAGAAGTCTTGACTGCTGAGTCGACTCGCCTGACTCGAGTTGACTCGTCTGACCCGAGTCGACCCGTTATCCAGCTGAACACCAACATTAATCTCAGAATCAACAAGAAGATGGAAGAAATAGGCAGGGAAGAAATGTTTACCGACGAAACTCGATGGTCCGAAGCAAGGACCACTGGTCCGAGACGTTGACCGCTGGACCGAGACGCCGACCGCCGGTCGCTCACCACCATCACCGGTTCTCCCTCTCTCCTCTGTCTCTCTCTCACCTCGATCTTGATCTCTTTCTGTCTCTCTCTCCTGTTCGTGGCCGCCGCACCACCACCGGTTAATGGTGGTGGTGCTCCGATTTACTATCGAAACAGAAAAGAAAGGGGGGGCTGGGTGTCGGTTGTAGATGAGGCAGAGGGCGGGGGTACAAAAGATGAAGGGCCCGCCGGGAAATCACCTCCTCCGCCGCCTAGGCGGCGCCGTCGCCGTGAACCACCACCGGCTCCGCCGGTTGGTGTCGCCGAGAGAGAGAGTGAAAGTGTGAGGTGTGTGTTGTTTGTTTTATATATGAGTGAAAAAAAGGACAGACTTCAAGTCTGTGTTGGTTTGTTGAAGGGAAGGAGGGTTCCTTCCTATTTATAATCAAACGAAAGGGTCATTACCCCATATGAAATAAGGTTATATTCAGGGTGTTCTCAAATTCATTTACACACTGAACAATGTGTCCCTTATCTTTATGACAGCATCTTTAGTAGAGATTTGAGGATAAAAGTTTCTATTGTGTAATTATATTACATTCAGGTCAACTATTTCATCCTTAGGGTTAATATCCCTTGTAATCTAGTAAATATTTTATCTAGATTTTCAAGGGATTTTGTAGATCTAATATCATATGTAGGTTTAGGCTTGGGGTTTTGGGCTTGGGCCCGGGGCCCACATGCCCGTCTCATATGTAAGTGGCCCGTAATTCCTACGAGACCCGATATCGTAACCTAAACTCCATAGAATAAAATTTTCATGAAACATCCATATTTGTTGGTGTCGTCAGTATTTCGTACGGTATCAGTCCGTTGTCGCGTCATATTTAGCAGATTCTCTGTAAATCACCACACGCGCACTGTATAGCTGATCAAACGTTTCTGGGCACTCCAAGGGCCTGTTTAAGTTAATTAGCGTCGTAAACACTATCTATTATCGCGCTATTTGCCTGTTAATCACGTAATTAAAGGCGTAAATTACCGGTTGTCACAATATGATTGAATACTGATGTTTCTAACGATGTACCTCGGGTATAAGATGTAATGCAGGTATGATGCTGAAGTCTCACCACGGATATTATGACTAGGTGGAAAGCTGGGATGAAAAGAGTTAACGGGATGGAAAGTACACGTGAATAAATCTTGTATGTTATAATGCGTACTAATGTTATTAATTTTATGTGGTGAGCGCAGGTAGTACGAGTCATGAGGATCTTCAAGGAATAGAGATCGAAGATCGAGTAACGAGATAGATTGTACGGGGACGTTGGGGTATGAAATTTAGAAAACCCATGGTATATATTTAATTGTAAATGAGTTGGTTGATGACTTCATGAGAAAAAGTTGTTTAAAAATGAAGATTTAAGTAAGTCAAGGTAAATATAAGTAAAGAAATTTTATGGTATAAACTTCCGCTGCGACTTTTTGTCAAATACGTATTAGGGTCTTACAAGTTGGTATCAGAGCCCTGGTTTGAGGGAAACAAGTACGAGAAGGTAAGTACTTGAACTCAAACTTGTGTGCTCTGGAGATAAGAAACCCGTACAATCTAAGACTCGATCAAGATCCACAGTTAAAAGCTAATGTAAGTATGTACTTATGTATATGTATGAAGAAACTGACGGTTTTGTATGTGTGAGGTAAGCATAAGTGTTTGAAGAGGATGATCTGTGAATGCAGTTTAGGATGAATACTAAGACAGGCAAAGAGGTAATAAGCTAAATTTGGATCCAGGTACGTAAATTCGATATGTGGGTATATGTGATAGTAAAACTCACTAAGGGAAGGAAAATTTTAAATGAAGGATGAGGATAGTATAGTAATGAAGTACTGAAAGTGATACACGCGCCGAAACCTAAGTTTACGGACATAAGGTGACAATTACATGAAGGCACGAAACTACTATGTGGATTGTGTACCTGGCCAGTACACGAGAAACGTATGACGTTCGTGAGATCATGATAATTGTTACAGGTATGTCCGGTGGAGTTGGGTAGCAGGCGGGCGTGTGGGTGAAATGGGAAGTAAGACTCTCGGGAAATTGAGAGTACTATGAAAGAATGAAAAACATGCCTGATAAGAATGAAGAATGTTGAATCCGTAATTAAGCACGGATCAACAAGATATGAATAATATGTTTGAATCCGTGAGACGGATTCAAGGATGAAAGGCATGAATGATATGTTTGAATCCGTGAGACGGATTCAAGGATGAAAGGCATGAATGTTATGTTTGAATCTGTGAGACGGATTCAAGGATGAAAGGCATGGATGATATGTTTGAATTCGTAAGACGGATTCAAGGATGAAAGGCATGAATGATATGTTTGAATCCGTGAGACGGATTCAAGGATGAAAGGCATGAATGTTATGTTTGAATCCGTGAGACGGATTCAAGGATGAAAGGCATGGATGATATGTTTGAATTCGTAAGACGGATTCAAGGATGAAAGGCATGAATGTTATGTTTGAATCCGTGAGACGGATGAAAGGCATGGATGATATGTTTGAATTCGTAACACGGATTCAAGGATGAGAGGCATGGATAATATGTTTGAATCTGCGAGAAGGATTCAAAACACAGAAGTAATGAAAGGCATGAATGTAATGTTTGAATCCGTAAGGCGGATTCAATGAATGAAAAAGCATGAATGATGCGTCTGAATCCGTGAGACGGATTTAAAAATATAAAAAGATGAGATTAATCCGCCTAAGAAGATGTCGACAGTTTGACCATGATTGAGTCGAACGGGTCATAGAAATAAGTATAAAGTAAAAGGTGATAGTATAATAGACGAAGTTTTGTATAAGTTACGTGTTAGATGTGTTAGTAATTGACTCTTAGAAGTCAGAATGATGACGGGCTGTGACCCGGACAATAACTTGAGTATGGGCGGGAATGGTAAGCTTAGTAAGAAATATTGAAACGATGTAATAAGGTCTTTGCAAGTAAGCATGAATGGAAGGAAGTACGAGCGTGTACTTCAGTTGGCGAAATGATTAATAGAATGAAAGGATTGCATGTAAGAGTTAGAATGTGTGGTACGTTATAGTAGGTACGTAGGAAATTGTAGAAGAGTTAAAGGT
Organism: Helianthus tuberosus; assembly: GCA_030545235.1. Taxonomy (NCBI): domain Eukaryota; kingdom Viridiplantae; phylum Streptophyta; class Magnoliopsida; order Asterales; family Asteraceae; genus Helianthus; species Helianthus tuberosus. The sequence goes on along the minus strand of JARYGA010047801.1, from coordinate 33,536 downwards.
GGGTAATCACCTAGTGTAATGAATGTTTAAATGACATATGCTAACCGCCGATGTTGTTGATGATAATGTTAGAACTATTGATGTGATGAAACCAATCGTATTGGTGAAAGGATGTGCACGAGCGAAAGCTCATTTCAGGGATGAATGAAACCTGGTCTGTTACGGCTAGTAATCGAGGAGAAGATGGTCGATCTGAATTGCGGGTCGTTGGTTTAGGAAATGAAAAAGAGGTTAGTAAAATGTTTAACTCATGTTGGATAGATATGAACTAGTATGACACATTTATATATGAAAATTAAGTAATGCATGAAGTGAAAGTAATAGTAATGTGAAACGAACGAAATGATTTAAAGGTAACGTAAAGGTATGCAAGGTATGAGTAACTGTAGAAAAATGTAGAATAAGGTTAACATTAAACTTAAGTACGTATATATGACTATGAAATGGTAGTTTTGTGTGGTAACAAAACAAGAACTAAATGTTAAATAATATATGTATAGAATGAAATCTTAAGAGATAAGATGAATCTGGTAGATCCGTTATGAACAGATCATATGAATGGAAGTATGATTACAGATTGAGGAAGTATGTGTATTGACCCGTTATTGACAGGTTAAGGAAATGAAAATGATATGCGAAAGTATGATAAGGAAGGTATGGAATTGTTATGAAGAAGTCAATTATATGAATAGTTTATGAATTGAGAATGTATAGTTACCCATTACTATGATGTATTAGTTAAAGTTAAACATATCTGAGTATATACAAATTTCGATGCAAGATCGTATAGTCGATGTAAACATTACGAATGTGAAATAAACAAATGAGAATGTTAGTAATGGGATGTTGGAACGTTTGCAAGTAAGTAAGAAGGTATATAATGCATATGATATACGAGTATTAGAATGATGAATGAACAATTAGCTATGAAGGCTGTTAGGAATTAGCGTTATTAGTGAAAGCGACACTAATAAGAACTCCGGAGCGGGTTCTTTAAGAAAGAAGATAGTCGTTGTGATGGGCTAGCGGTGGTGTTGATGGACACAGAGAAGAATTATTTAGTGTTAAATAGAGGTAAGAAAGGTTTCGGGGACGAAACCTCATTTAAGGGTGGTAGACTTGTAACGCCCCAAAATCTGAATGTTAATATTTGTCGTGTGTTCTTATATGACACGTCATGAAATAAATAACTAGGCTATTTAACCTAGTTAAGGGTATGGTTAAAAGTATTAAAAGAGGAAGGTAATGTCAGTTATGTTTTAAAGGCAAACCCGAGGGGCTAAAGTGGGAAGGATGAAAGTTAAGTTATTAAATAACTTATCACACACAAACACACACATACGTGTGTTCGAGAAGGAGCAGGAGGCTCCCATGGAGCCTCAAACCCTAACTTCATCTTTATGCTCAAATTGAAAGGCAAGATGACGCTTAAAGTCATAACCGAGCATGGATAACTGATCACCATCACGAGGGGATCATAAGGTATGTCTTAAATCTAAGATTGGTGATCATGGGTGAAGTGGGTTATGTCCTAATCCGTGAGTTAATATGAAATTGATCATGTACAAGGGTTAGAATCCTCGTATAGAACATGGGTTATGTATGGTTTGCGTTAATTTGATGATTAGAGGTGAAACCCGTTAGTTATGGTGAAGATGATTACTAGAAACACCACCTATGTTCAAGTCTTGTTGAAAGATTGATGTATTATGTGGGTATGATGAATTATTGTTAGATGAATTAGGAGGAATATGATGATGTTATGTTTAATGTTCATTTGGAATGATACATGATGATTAGTAGTAGGTTTTGATGGGTTATGTATGAGTTTAGAAGATTTATGTATGAATTAGTTGTACGTTATGCTTAAAAGGTGGTACGCACATCAAGCGTATGATAAAATGTATATAGTGTCGTCCGTATAGTTGATTGTGATGTTGCGAGTATATGATGATAAGTCGATAGTTAAGGATGGTTAATAGTTGACTTTTGAAAGTCAACTAAGTATAAGAAACATGATTTGACTCGTTGTCGTAAATGTAGGTTTATGGGAAGTCGTATGGTACATGTTATAGCAATCCGTGTTAAATGTAATGACATGATGAGTTACATGAGTTTAAACGCATACGGATATGATTATATGAGTTATGTTTGTTAGAAATGATTAATGAAAGTTAAGTGTGAAATATGCGATTGATATGATTGTTAACATGTACGAATGCATATGCTAATAAGAGCGTGATTTTGATGAAAAGAGAGTATAGGAATCATGTCAAGACGGACTCAAGCAGGAAAGGCTAACGGGTCAAGAAAAGGCGAGGAATCGGATACGAGCACGGACGCATAAGGTAAGTGATTTCCGTAATCACTTCTTAGTTCGATTAAGTAATAAAGTGTTTTAATTAATTAAACATGATGTTTGAGGTCAAATATGTGTTAAAGTCTTTCGTCGTAAATGATGGGATTAAAGTTGACCAAAATGCCCTTGATGGGTATTTTGGGGCAAACGATCTTAAAAGTAGTTTAGAAACAAGTTATTCGATTAGTGTAATGTTTTGGACAAGTATGGAAGTGGGGATTATGGTTTGGTTAGTCATAGACCAATTAATGCGCGAATACCCTTAACGGGTCAAAATAGGCATATGAACGATAATGTGTTAAGAGGATGCAAGACATCCAAGAATTTAGTAATTTATGATAGACGTCACTGATATTATTATGTTTATAAGAGGTTATGGTAAAACAAACAAGTTATGTTGATGTATGCATGAACGGGTCGAAATTTGGTAAGAGGGTAATAAGCCGAAGAGTTAAAAGTCTGAAATTTTATTAATTCGGATGTTGGATTTTAATTCCATTAGATGGAGAATTAAATTACGGACGTATAGGAAAAAGAATCGGGTAAAACGGATCAAAAACGAGAGAGTTATGCTTGTTTTCGTGAAACCGGATCGTGCTGGGAATATGCAGCAACCAGCTGCAAATGTTCTGTGAAAAAGAGGCCTAGGCGTCACGCGACGCCCCTAGGCGTCACGCGACGCCCTTAAATCCTGCAAAAATTGATGTTTGTTGTTGCTCGACCCTTGTAACTTGTTTAAACGCGTTTTAAGCCACTTATGACCAATTTAACTTACGTATTATGAGTATGTATGTCTATATGTATGTAGGCAGGTATGTATGAACCTATGTAAGTATGTGGATATGTATGTAGGTATGTATATATATGTTTTTATGTATGTATGAATTGATGCATGTATGTAGGTCGGTATGTTAGTATGTAAGTATGTACGAGGGTAAATGCGTAGGTAGGTAAATAGGTATGTGGGTAGGCATGTAAGAAAGTACGGATGCACGTATGTAAGTATGTACGGCTGTATATTCGAAGGTACGTATGGTAGGCAGGTTTTCAATATGATTGAATACTGATGTTTCTAACGATGTACCTCGGGTATAAGATGTAATGCAGGTATGATGCTGAAGTCTCACCGCGGATATTATGACTAGGTGGAAAGCTGGGATGAAAAGAGTTAACGGGATGGAAAGTACACGTGAATAAATCTTGTATGTTATAATGCATACTAATGTTATTAATTTTATGTGGTGAGCGCAGGTAGTACGAGTCATGAGGATCTTCAAGGAATAGAGATCGAAGATCGAGTAACGAGATAGATTGTACGGGGACGTTGGGGTATGAAATTTAGAAAACCCATGGTATATATTTAATTGTAAATGAGTTGGTTGATGACTTCATGAGAAAAAGTTGTTTAAAAATGAAGATTTAAGTAAGTCAAGGTAAATATAAGTAAAGAAATTTTATGGTATAAACTTCCGCTGCGACTTTTTGTCAAATACGTATTAGGGTCTTACATTTACCTTTGAAAGAAATAAACCAAAAAATACCTTGAAGTGACACCTGCGATCCCATCCTAGCTTTGCAAGCTGATTCAATACACAATAATACAAACTAAAGTTAATTTGAAAATCCCAAAAAAATAACAAACAAAGAAATAAAAACAACTATTCGACTACTAATTTCAAATTATGTTGGCATGATTTAGCAACTAATAACCAAGTCAGCGATAGATTGGTATAATCAGTTTACATCTATTAGTCCTACGAATCTAAAACATAATTAAATAACTTACATTTGGTGGAGTTTTGTGGTTCCTTTAGAGCATTTAACAGATTACAAACCTACTGGTTGCCATGTGATATCAGGCGACCATCTCCTAGCATCATAGCATGAGTATATTGCCCAATCACTTTGTCAAAGCAAAGTAAATCAGACGAAGAGGCATTCAAGCTAAGCATAAAGGCAAAACTATTAAAGTAGGAAAAAAATTAAAGGACAATGCCAACAAAGGACCGTTAGCATACAAAACAAAGGAACAATGAGGCTCAGATATGTGAAGCTTATGCCCCACCAAGATACGGAATACCTCATCTTCAAAATGAAGAGGATAAACTGCCATGGCTGCATAGTCCGACTGTGATGCAAGCACTTAAACACCACAGCATGTCGGCTGCCCCGCCAAGACACGGAATATCTCATCTTCAAAATGAAGAGGATAAACCACCATGGCTGCATAGTCCGATTGTGATGTAAAAGCACAGACAAATACATGCCAACACTGAACAGTGCACAAAGAGTGAGTTATCATCATAGCCCCTAAAATAAAAAGAAACAATAATCATTCTACACATGTCGACTAACAAAACAAAGTATGAATCACTCATTCTTTGATGTTTGCAAGGTGGTCCATAAACTGATAGCAAATAGGCCGAATCTTTTGACTATAGTGATCCACACGTATGTAAATCATCAACCCCTGTAGATTTGACAAACAATCAAAACATTCAAACAAAAAAATCTAAAAAATTCAATTGAAAAGGACTTTGAAGTGACCAACACCAAGAATTACCTCTCGGATAGTGAGTTTGTGATTGCCCTTTTTAGTAGCAGAGCAGTGTTCAGCAGCTCCCAGTTTGTTTTTTCTGAATTCTTCCCATGTCATATCAGCATATTCTGTTCCAACCAGCAACTAACAAAATCATATTTTGGTCTCCAATAACTTAATACATACATGGATTCACATGGCTAAGGCTAAAGTCAAACCCCACACGGCTATTGTTTACTAATCAATGTAAAAAAGGAACTCTGTTGTGATCTAGACAATAGACACACGAAGGAAATTACTACTTGCAGAAAGAATTACATAGTTGAAAAAACTCACCGTTGACTCCAAGAGTATAGGATAGCCCCTTGTTGTTGTGCGATCTAATCGTCTCCAAACTTTGAGCGAAAATCGAGCACCTGTGCTTCATTTCCTCACTACTTTGGTACTTCCTCCCGTACCTGTTCGTTCCATAATTCAAGAAGAAAAAGTCAAACATCAATCCATCCATTTAATGAATTTTTCAACTTGACAATAACATACAAAATCTCTGCCAATGCACTCGATAACACAAACCCTAATTTTAGGACTAACAAACTCGTTTGGAGATTGCAGATACATAAACCCTAAAATCCATAAATTAAACAATAATAAAAGAAAATTGACCTGAGAAGGAGGAGGAGCAACAGAAAAACCAAGGTCGGCGGCGATTGAGAGGGCATCGGACATACCACCAAGTCGCCGGAGAGGTTTTCTTCCCACCCAACTACCGTCGCTTCCTTGAATCGACGCCATTTTCAGTTATATGACTTGGCGGCTCCAACACTTTGTTTTGTGATCTTCGTGGCTGGCTGTCACTTTGCCCGACTTAATTTAGCAGAGGAAGAAAAGGAATGATCCGGAAGAGAAGGTTTTAAGAGATAAAAGAGAAAGGGTAAAGGTAAATAAGACAAATGAGGGGCAGGTATGTCATTTGGTCGGGTCACCGACCTTTGTATTTAAGATTATATAAATAAATTTTAAAAAATATCATAAAATCAAACATTTTATATAACAATAAGACGTTTTAGTTATTTCATCATGGCGTTTTAATTTTCAACATGGTGTCTGCCTTATTTCAAATGACGTTTTATTTTCGTTTCACACATTTACGCTTACCTCTTAGGATACGTGACACTTCATGTGCGTGTTGAATGCGGTTACACAATCGCCTACCTCATTTTCCTATTAAATTATCAATACACTATGTATGTGATTTGTATGTTTCTCGAAGTTCTCAACATAAAACTCAATTATGAAAAGAACTCTCCCATGTACGCCCACACCAAGGCCGGCTATTGGGCAGACCAAGTCGGGCGACGATCCGAGGCCCAAAATTCCAAGGGGCCCGACGAGTTTTTAAAAACTATTATATATTATTTATAATAAAAAAAACTGTATATACCTTCATGATAACTTGCCAAATCTGTAAAAGGCTCAATTCTTCGTTTAAGCCCAAATTTCAAACCCAATTAAAAAAATAATAAGGATGAGGCGCTAAAACTTAGACATCGATTGGGGTTTCCTACTCCTGGCGACATCAACGACATCGCAAAACAAGGCGACAACAATTGGGGATTTCGACCATCATAAGCAATTGGGTTTCCATTTCGTGTTCAGAACCAGAAGCCACACGGAATCCAACACAAAATCGCCGTATTGTGGTTTTTTAAGTATGATTGATGACCTTATGTTATAAGGAGAGGGCTTATCTCACACAAGGCCCAAATTTTTTTTATTATTCTTGCGGAGGACCTTGACGTGCACACACATTGAGAATTTGCAAGAACATATATCATTTTTTTTAAGTTTTAGACAAAGCTTTATTTAAAAAAATAACCCATTTCTCTAAAAAATAACTTATTTCTTCTAAAATTGCTAGAACATAAAACCGTGAAAACTAATCAGTTTGTCTTATCTTTTTTCTAACCATAGTTAATGGTGAGATCTAATTTTTTTTAGAGTATTGGATTTAAATAATCTCAACTATCAGCAATTGACTGCTATCAATCCAAACTAATAAAATATATGTTGACACTTTTAACTTTTAACATATTGGCCACCAACGGATTATGACTAAAAATAATTTGTTCCATTCATATAATTAGTTAATTTATTTTTAGTCATAGTCCCGTTGATGGCCAATATGTTAAAAGTTGAGACCGCTAGCATATATTTCGTTAGTTGGAACTGATGACGACCAATGACTGATACATGAAATTATTTAAATCCAATCCTTCTTTTTTTTTCGAAAACTAGTTGAACAAAACTCTAAAACATCTCTTGCTAGTTTAATATTATAGATACATATACACGTATTATATATGCATGTATGGTCTATGTGTATGGTCTATGTGTGGTCTCCACTCGTCACTTAGTTTGTTCCATCAGAAACGAGATAAACTTGACATGGGTAAGGGTCCACATTCCATTCTCATGTATATCCACTATTTAGTAAGAAAAAACTAAATAGTTATTTGTACTCTAGTGGATGTGCTTGTCTTATATTCTAAATAAAATTCAGTCATTCCTTTAACAATTCATTTGTTGAAATTTATGTGTCAATGTGAGTAATCCCTTTTAAGAAAACGGCTCTGAAAATAGTTTGTTTTGCAAGAAAACCTTTCTACTCATTTTTTATAATAAAAATTCATTAAAAATGTTACCTTCTTAGAAAAACATCTATACTATAATAAAAGAAACCAAGTTTTGAACACGTGTCATTCATGGAAGGTATCCTCAAATCTATACTTATCTTATATTAACTAGGGGTGCAAACGAGCTGAGTGACTCGCGAGCTACTCGAGATCGGCTCGAGAAAAAGCTCGAAACGAGTCGAGCCTTATCGAGCTCGAGCCGAGTTTGAGGCTAAAACAAAGCTCGTTTGTTTATCGAGCACGAGCTCGAGCCTCACATGTGAAGCTCGTTAGGCTCGTCGAGCCTTAGTGTAAATGAGCCGAACTTATTTAAACATGCTTACAAGCCGACCTCGAACTTAAAAATAAGCTTATTTAGTAAACGAGCCCGAGCCCGAGCCCAACCTTCACTTATCGAGCTCGCGAGCCTTAAAAGTCTAATATTTATATTATTTTTATTTAATATACTAATTAATAGATAATAAACGAGCCGAGCCCGAGCCGAGCTCAAGCTTGAGAAAATACAAACGAGCCGAGCTCGAGCTTTGAAAACAAAACTCGAATCGAGCCGAGCTCGAGCCCGAGCTCTCATAAGTTAATCGAGCTCGACCTCGAGCCTGGTCGAGCTCGGGCTCGGATCGGCTCGTTTGCACCCCTAATATTAACTAAATTAATATTAAATCTTATCATACTTTATTAAAATATTATTCTCAAATCTAAATTGTTAATTTAATATATTTTGAAAACAAATACGTCTCTTTCCTACTTATCTTGTATTAAATATATAAATAATAAATTAATATTAAATGTTATCCTAATTTATTAAAAATATAATTTTTTTATTAATTAGTATACAAAATTATATTTATCCAACTCGTGTAAAACGCGTAGTTTTTAAAAATATAATTTTTTTATTATTTACTATACAAAGTTACATTTATATAACTGCTCAAATCAAAATTTAATTTAATATATTTTGAAAACAAATACCTATCTTTCCTACTTATCTTATGTTAAATATATAAATAATAAATTAATATTAAATGTTATCCTAATTTATTAAAAAGATAACTTTTTTATTAATTGGTATACAAAATTATATTTATTCAACTCGTGTAAAACGCGGGGTTTTTAAAAATATAACTTTTTTTTATTATTTACTATACAAAGTTACATTTATATAACACGTGTAATACACGAAGTTTTTAAAGATATAACTTTTTATCATTTGCTATGTAAAACTAGATTTATTCAACATGTGTAATACACGGGGTTTTTAAGGATACAATTTTTTTATTATTTGGTAGATTTTTCAACCCGACTATACACGGGTTTTTTAAAGATATGACGTTTTTAGTATTTAATATACAAAATTACATTTACTTAATATGTTTAATACACATGGTTTTTAAAGATAAAACTCTTTTTTAGATCTATTCAACACGTGTAACATACGGGATTTTTAAGGATGTAATATTTTTATTATTTGGTATATTTATTCAACCCGATTATACACGAGTTTTTTAAAGATAAGACGTTTTTAGTATTTAGTATACAAAATAACATTTATTTAATCTGTGTAATACACATGGTTTTTAAGGATATAACTATTTTTTATTATTCGATATATAAAATTACAATTATTTAACCCGTACAATATATGGGGCTCATAAAGATATAATTTTTTTATTATTTAATATATAAATTTATTTAACCCGTGTAATACACGGGGTTCTAACCGCCGAGTTATATGTGTGGTACGTTATAGCAGGTACGTAGGAAATTGTTGAAGAGTTATAGGTGGGTAATCACCTAGTGTAATGAATGTTTGAATGACATTTGCTAACCGCCGATGTTGTTAATGATAATGCTAGAACTATTGATGTGATGAAACCAATCGTATTGGTGAAAGGACGTGCACGAGCGGAAGCTCATTACACGAATGAATGAAACCTGGCATGTCCGGCTAGTACTAGAGGAAAAAGTTGATCGATCTGGGTTGCGGGTCGTGGCTTGGGAAATGAAAAAGAGGTTAGTAAAATGTTTAACTCATGATTGGAGAGATATGAACTATTTATACACGTGAATTAAGTAATGCATGAAGTGAAAGCTATAGTAATGTGAAATGAACGAAATGATTTAAAGATGAAACGAAGGTATGCAAGGTATACGTAACCGTAGAAAAGGTAGAATAAGGTTAACGTTAAAGTTAAGCATATATGAGTATGTATAGATTTCAAATTCAAAGTAAGGTCGTTTAGTCGACGAAAACGTTATGAATGTGCAAATAAACAGAACGAATGTTAATAATGAAATGCTGAAATTATTTAAGTAAATAAAAGGATATATTGCACATGACGAAGGAATATTTGAACGAGGAATAAACCACTAGCTATGAAGGTTGTTAGAAATTAGCGCTACTAGTGAAAGCGATACTAATAAGAACTCCGGAACGGGTTCTTGGAGCTAGAAGATTCTCATTAGGATGGGCTAGTGGTCGTATGGACGGACTGGAAGAAAGGATAATGTGTGTTCGATGAAAGTGAGAAAGGTTTCGGGGACGAAACCTTGTTTAAGGGTGGTAGACTTGTAACGCCCCAAAATCTGAATGTTAATATTTGGCGTATGTTCTTAGTTGACATGTCATGAAATAAATAACTAGGCTATTTAACCTAGTTAAGGGTAGGGTCAAAAGTATTAAATGATGAAGGTAGTGTCAGTTATGTGCTAAAAGGCAAACCCGAGGGGCTAGAGTGGAACAGATGAAAGTTGACTACTAATTAAAAGGTCAATACACACACAAACACACACATACGTGCGTGTTCTTGAAGCTTCAGGAGCTCTCAAGAGCTCCAAACCCTAGTTCCACTAAATCACCAAATTAAAGGGTGAATCGAAGCTCAAATTCAAGAAGGAACACGGATTAATGATCACCTTCACGAGGGGATCATAAGGTATGTCTTAAATCTAAGATTTGTGATCATGTGTAAGGTGGGTTATGTTCTAATTCATGAGTTTAAGTGGAATTGAGCATGAGTATGTGTTATAATCAACATATAGAACATGAATTATGAATGGTTTGTGTTAATTTGATGTTTAGATGATAAACCCATTAGTTATGGTGATGAAGATGACTAGACTCATCACCTATGTCCAATTCTTGTTGAAAGATTTATGTATTATGAGGGTATGATGAATACTTGTTAGAAGAATTAGGAGAAATGTGATGATGATATGTTTGATGTGTATTTGGGAATGATACATGATGATTAGTAGTAGGTTTTGATGAGTTATATATGAGTTTAGAAGATTTGTGCATGAAATAGTTGTACGTTATGCTTAAAAGGTAGTACTCACATCAGGTGTATGATGAAATGTATATAGTGTTGTCCGTATAGTCGAATATGATGTTGCGGGTATATGTTAATAAGTCGATGATTACATATGGTTAATAGTTGACTTTTGAAAGTCAACAAGTATAAGAAACATAATTTGACTCGTTGTCGTAAAGGTAGGATTATAGGAAGTCGTTTGGTACATGTTATGTTAATATGCGTTATGTGTGATTACATGATGAATTACATGAGTTGGAAAGGAGATGAAGTTGATTTCTATGTAGTATGCTTGTTAGAATTGACTAAGGGAAGTTAAGTGTGGATTATGCGAGTGGTATGATTGTTAACATGTACAAATGGGTATGCTAACAAGAATGTGGTTTCGATGACATGGAAGTGTAGGGACCATGTCGAGACGGGCTCAAGCAAGATGTGTTAACGGGTCAAGAAGGGGCAAGGATCGGATACGAGCGCGGACGCATAAGGTAAGTGATTTCTGTAATCACTTCTTATGTTCGATTAAGTTATATGGTGTTTTAATTAACTAAAAATGATGGTTGAGGTCAATTATGTGTCGTAGTCTTACGTCGTAAAGGATGGGATTTAAAGTTGACCAAAATGCCCTTGATGGGTATTTTGGGCAAACGATCTTAATAAGTGGTTTAGAAACAAGCTATACGATTAGTGTAATGTTTTGGACAAGTATGGAGGTGGGAAGTATGGTCTTGCTAGTCTTAAACCAATAAATGCGCGAATACCCATAACGGGTCAAATAAATAGGAAATGATAATATGTCGATAGAGCGTAAGATAAGAATTTCCTTAATCTGGATGTGGGATTTTAAGTTTATATGATAGAATGTGAATTTACAAGCATGTAGGAAGAAACGGGAGGTTAAACGGGTAAACGGTTCGAAAGTTATGCGCGTTTTAGTGCGTTCGGACGTCGAAACGGAACTGCAGGAAAATGCACTTTAGAGAGGCCGTCGCCGACGGGCATGGGAAAGTCAGTTTTCTCAGACGCCTTATTTTCCTGTCTACGGGGTTTTGGCCGACGGGAAAAACTACGGGCCGTCGCCGACGACCTCCCCAAGTCCAAAAGTCTGAAATTTGTGATTTAAGTTGATTTATGTATCGTAGGCTTCGGTTTGTTATCCGTGGACTACGGCGGACTTTCTAAACATGATTTTGATCGATCCTTAGATGAACATGGGCTATAAATCAAAGTTTAAATCTCATGTAATTAACGTATTAGTATGTAAGAGGTATGCAAGATGTTGTGCGTGTATGTAGATGCGTATTTATGTATATATGAAGATACGTATGATAGTATGTATATATGTGAAGGCGTAGGAATGTATGTATGTATGCGGATGTGTGTTTATGTATGTATAAAGATATGTACGAGTGTATGCATGTATGTAAAGATGTAAGAAAGGTATATATGTATGTATGTCTTATGCGTTTCAAATGTATGTATGTAGGTGTGTGGGTAGGTAGAACGTATGTAATGAAAGTGAGTATGTACGAAGGTATGCACGTATGTAGGTTTGTGTGAAGGCATGTAATAAGTATGTATGTATGTATGTATGTAAGTATGTATGTATTTGTGAATGTAGGTATGTATGTATGTAGGTAGGAATGGGTGTATTTAGGTATGCACGTACGTAGGTACGTACGTATGTATGTAGGTACGTATGTAGGAAAGTTGCTATTTGTGACCGTAAACGTATGTATCAGTTTGTATGAAAGTATGTACGCATGCATCTAATGAAAGTGAGTACTAACGGTAATAATAGCGTGCTTGGTGAATGAAGTGTAACGCAGGAACACCAAAGAAGTCTCACTACGGATCGTATCATCAGGATGGGAAAGCTGGGATGTAAAGAGTTAACGAAACGAGAAGTAAACGTGAACAAACCTTGTATGTTTATAATGCGTACTAATGTTGTGAATTTTATGTGGTGAGCGCAGGTAGTACAAGTCATGAGGATATCCAAGGATTGGAGGTCGAAGTTCGAGTCACTAGAGAGATTGTACGGAAACGTTGATGTACATAATGTAGTAAACATAAGCTATGTTTTTTTAACTAGTAAATAAGAGGATGACGGATTTATGAGAAAGAGCTGTGTTAAAGTTAAATTTTAAATAAGTTGAGGTATTTATAATGAACGAAATTTTATGGTACGTGATTCCGCTGCGACTTTTTGTCAAATAAGAATTAGGGTCTAGCAAGTTGGTATCAGAGCCCTGGTTTGAGGGAATCAAGTACGAGAATGTAAGTACTTGAACTCAAACTTGTGTGCTCTTGAGATAAGAAATCCGTACAATCTAAGACTCGGTTAAGATCCAAAGGTAAAGGCTAATGTAAGTAGGTACTTATGTGTACGTATAAAGAAACTGACGGTTTTGTATGTGCAAGGTAAGCATAAGTGTTGGAAGAGGATGATCCGTGAATGCAGTCTACGATGAATACTAAGGCAGGCAAAGAGGTAATAAGACAAATAGGCAAATGAGCCCAGGTACGTAAATTTAATATGTGGGTGTAAGTAATGGTAAAGTTCATTAAGGGAAGGAAAAAAAAATTAAAAAAAAAAAAAGAAAGTGCAATGACTGTATAGTAATGAAGTACTGGAAGTGATACACGCGCCGAAACCTAAGTCTACGGACATAAGGTGACAATTACATGAAGGCACGAAACTACTATGTGGATTGTGTACCTGGCCAGTACACGAGAAACGTATGACGTTCGTGAGATCATGATAATTGTTACAGGTATGTCCGGTAGAGTTAAGTAGCAGGCGGGCGTGTGGGTGAAATGGGAAGTAAGACTCTCGGGGAATTGAGAGTACTATGAAAGTATGAAAAACATGCCTGATAAGAATGAAGAATGTGGAATCCGTAATTAAGTACGGATCAATAAGATATGAATGATATGTTTGAATCCGTGAGACGGATTCAAGGATGAAAGGTATGAATGCAATGTCTGAATCCGCAAGACGGATTCAAGTGATGAAAGGCATGAATGGAATGTTTGAACCCGTAAAACGGATTTAAGGAAAGGAAATGTAGAAATGATATGTCTGAATCTGCGAAACGGATTCAACACATGTAAGGAATGAAATATGTGAATGATATGATTGAATCCATTAGATGGGTTCAAATCATAGAAGGAAGAGAAGGTATGAATGATATGTTTGAATCCGTGAGACGGATTCAAGGAAGAAAGGCATGAATATACTATTTGAATCCGTAAGGCGGATTCAATGAATGAAAAAGCATGAATGATGCGTCTGCATCCGTGAGACGGAGTCAAAAATACAAAAAAAAATGAAATTAATCCGCCTAAGAAGATGTCGACAGTTTGACCATGATTGAGTCGAATGGGTCATAGAAATAAGTATAAAGTAAAAGGTGATAGTATAATAGACGAAGTTTTGTATAAGTTACGTGTTAGATGTGTTAGTAATGGACTCTTGGAAGTCAGAATGATGAAGGGCTGTGACCCGGACAATAACTTGAATATGGGCGGGAAGGGTAAGCTTAGTAAGAAATATTGAAACGATGTAATAAGGTCCTTGCAAGTAAGCGTGAATGGAAGGAAGTACGAGCGTGTACTTCAGTTGGCGAAATGATTAATTGAATGAAAGGATTGCATGTAAGAAATAGAATGTGTGGTACGTTATAGCAGGTACGTAGGAAATTGTTGAAGAGTTATAGGTGGGTAATCACCTAGTGTAATGAATGTTTGAATGACATATGCTAACCGCCGATGTTGTTAATGATAATGCTAGAACTATTGATGTGATGAAACCAATCGTATTGGTGAAAGGACGTGCACGAGCGGAAGCTCATTACACGAATGAATGAAACCTGGCATGTCCGGCTAGTACTAGAGGAAAAAGTTGATCGATCTGGGTTGCGGGTCGTGGCTTGGGAAATGAAAAAGAGGTTAGTAAAATGTTTAACTCATGATTGGAGAGATATGAACTATTTATACACGTGAATTAAGTAATGCATGAAGTGAAAGCTATAGTAATGTGAAATGAACAAAATGATTTAAAGATGAAACGAAGGTATGCAAGGTATACGTAACCGTAGAAAAGGTAGAATAAGGTTAACGTTAAAGTTAAGCATATATGAGTATGTATAGATTTCAAATTCAAAGTAAGGTCGTTTAGTCGACGAAAACGTTATGAATGTGCAAATAAACAGAACGAATGTTAATAATGAAATGTTGGAATTATTTAAGTAAATAAAAGGATATTTTGCACATGACGAAGGAATATTTGAACGAGGAATAAACCACTAGCTATGAAGGTTGTTAGAAATTAGCGCTACTAGTGAAAGCGATACTAATAAGAACTCCGGAACGGGTTCTTGGAGCTAGAAGATTCTCATTAGGATGGGCTAGTGGTCGTATGGACGGACTGGAAGAAAGGATAATGTGTGTTCGATGAAAGTGAGAAAGGTTTCGGGGACGAAACCTTGTTTAAGGGTGGTAGACTTGTAACGCCCCAAAATCTGAATGTTAATATTTGGCGTATGTTCTTAGTTGACATGTCATGAAATAAATAACTAGGCTATTTAACCTAGTTAAGGGTAGGGTCAAAAGTATTAAATGATGAAGGTAGTGTCAGTTATGTGCTAAAAGGCAAACCCGAGGGGCTAGAGTGGAACAAATGAAAGTTGACTACTAATTAAAAGGTCAATACACACACAAACACACACATACGTGCGTGTTCTTGAAGCTTCAGGAGCTCTCAAGAGCTCCAAACCCTAGTTCCACTAAATCACCAAATTAAAGGGTGAATCGAAGCTCAAATACAAGAAGGAACACGGATTAATGATCACCTTCACGAGGGGATCATAAGGTATGTCTTAAATCTAAGATTTGTGATCATGTGTAAGGTGGGTTATGTTCTAATCCATGAGTTTAAGTGGAATTGAGCATGAGTATGTGTTATAATCAACATATAGAACATGAATTATGAATGGTTTGTGTTAATTTGATGTTTAGATGATAAACCCATTAGTTATGGTGATGAAGATGACTAGACTCATCACCTATGTCCAATTCTTGTTGAAAGATTTATGTATTATGAGGGTATGATGAATACTTGTTAGAAGAATTAGGAGAAATGTGATGATGATATGTTTGATGTGTATTTGGGAATGATACATGATGATTAGTAGTAGGTTTTGATGAGTTATATATGAGTTTAGAAGATTTGTGCATGAAATAGTTGTACGTTATGCTTAAAAGGTAGTACTCACATCAGGTGTATGATGAAATGTATATAGTGTTGTCCGTATAGTCGAATATGATGGTGCGGGTATATGTTAATAAGGGGCTGTTTGGCTAAGCTTATTTTGGGCTACTTATAACTTATTTGTTTATTTGAAAAGCAAATAAGTCATAATGGAATGACTTATTTACTTATTCCTCTCACATAATAAGCTAACCCAAACACCTTTTAACTTTTCAAAAAGTCAATAAGTAAATAAGTCACTAAAATAAGCTTAGCCAAACAGCCCCTAAGTCGATGATTACATATGGTTAATAGTTGACTTTTGAAAGTCAACAAGTATAAGAAACATAATTTGACTCGTTGTCGTAAAGGTAGGATTATAGGAAGTCGTTTGGTACATGTTATGTTAATATGCGTTATGTGTGATTACATGATGAATTACATGAGTTGGAAAGGAGATGAAGTTGATTTCTATGTAGTATGCTTGTTAGAATTGACTAAGGGAAGTTAAGTGTGGATTATGCGAGTGGTATGATTGTTAACATGTACAAATGGGTATGCTAACAAGAATGTGGTTTCGATGACATGGAAGTGTAGGGACCATGTCGAGACGGGCTCAAGCAAGATGTGTTAACGGGTCAAGAAGGGGCAAGGATCGGATACGAGCGCGGACGCATAAGGTAAGTGATTTCTGTAATCACTTCTTATGTTCGATTAAGTTATATGGTGTTTTAATTAACTAAAAATGATGGTTGAGGTCAATTATGTGTCGTAGTCTTACGTCGTAAAGGATGGGATTTAAAGTTGACCAAAATGCCCTTGATGGGTATTTTGGGCAAACGATCTTAATAAGTGGTTTAGAAACAAGCTATACGATTAGTGTAATGTTTTGGACAAGTATGGAGGTGGGAAGTATGGTCTTGCTAGTCTTAAACCAATAAATGCGCGAATACCCATAACGGGTCAAATAAATAGGAAATGATAATATGTCGATAGAGCGTAAGATAAGAATTTCCTTAATCTGGATGTGGGATTTTAAGTTTATATGATAGAATGTGAATTTACAAGCATGTAGGAAGAAACGGGAGGTTAAACGGGTAAACGGTTCGAAAGTTATGCGCGTTTTAGTGCGTTCGGACGTCGAAACGGAACTGCAGGAAAATGCACTTTAGAGAGGCCGTCGCCGACGGGCATGGGAAAGTCAGTTTTCTCAGACGCCTTATTTTCCTGTCTACGGGGTTTTGGCCGACGGGAAAAACTACGGGCCGTCGCCGACGGGCCCTAGGGCCGTCGCCGACGACCTCCCCAAGTCCAAAAGTCTGAAATTTGTGATTTAAGTTGATTTATGTATCGTAGGCTTCGGTTTGTTATCCGTGGACTACGGCGGACTTTCTAAACATGATTTTGATCGATCCTTAGATGAACATGGGCTATAAATCAAAGTTTAAATCTCATGTAATTAACGTATTAGTATGTAAGAGGTATGCAAGATGTTGTGCGTGTATGTAGATGCGTATTTATGTATATATGAAGATACGTATGATAGTATGTATATATGTGAAGGCGTAGGAATGTATGTATGTATGCGGATGTGTGTTTATGTATGTATAAAGATATGTACGAGTGTATGCATGTATGTAAAGATGTAAGAAAGGTATATATGTATGTATGTCTTATGCGTTTCAAATGTATGTATGTAGGTGTGTGGGTAGGTAGAACGTATGTAATGAAAGTGAGTATGTACGAAGGTATGCACGTATGTAGGTTTGTGTGAAGGCATGTAATAAGTATGTATGTATGTATGTATGTATGTATGTAAGTATGTATGTATTTGTGAATGTAGGTATGTATGTATGTAGGTAGGAATGGGTGTATTTAGGTATGCACGTACGTAGGTACGTACGTATGTATGTAGGTACGTATGTAGGAAAGTTGCTATTTGTGACCGTAAACGTATGTATCAGTTTGTATGAAAGTATGTACGCATGCATCTAATGAAAGTGAGTACTAACGGTAATAATAGCGTGCTTGGTGAATGAAGTGTAACGCAGGAACACCAAAGAAGTCTCACTACGGATCGTATCATCAGGATGGGAAAGCTGGGATGTAAAGAGTTAACGAAACGAGAAGTAAACGTGAACAAACCTTGTATGTTTATAATGCGTACTAATGTTGTGAATTTTATGTGGTGAGCGCAGGTAGTACAAGTCATGAGGATATCCAAGGATTGGAGGTCGAAGTTCGAGTCACTAGAGAGATTGTACGGAAACGTTGATGTACATAATGTAGTAAACATAAGCTATGTTTTTTTAACTAGTAAATAAGAGGATGACGGATTTATGAGAAAGAGCTGTGTTAAAGTTAAATTTTAAATAAGTTGAGGTATTTATAATGAACGAAATTTTATGGTACGTGATTCCGCTGCGACTTTTTGTCAAATAAGAATTAGGGTCTAGCAAGTTGGTATCAGAGCCCTGGTTTGAGGGAATCAAGTACGAGAATGTAAGTACTTGAACTCAAACTTGTGTGCTCTTGAGATAAGAAATCCGTACAATCTAAGACTCGGTTAAGATCCAAAGGTAAAGGCTAATGTAAGTAGGTACTTATGTGTACGTATAAAGAAACTGACGGTTTTGTATGTGCAAGGTAAGCATAAGTGTTGGAAGAGGATGATCCGTGAATGCAGTCTACGATGAATACTAAGGCAGGCAAAGAGGTAATAAGACAAATAGGCAAATGAGCCCAGGTACGTAAATTTAATATGTGGGTGTAAGTAATGGTAAAGTTCATTAAGGGAAGGAAAAAAAAATTAAAAAAAAAAAAGAAAGTGCAATGACTGTATAGTAATGAAGTACTGGAAGTGATACACGCGCCGAAACCTAAGTCTACGGACATAAGGTGACAATTACATGAAGGCACGAAACTACTATGTGGATTGTGTACCTGGCCAGTACACGAGAAACGTATGACGTTCGTGAGATCATGATAATTGTTACAGGTATGTCCGGTAGAGTTAAGTAGCAGGCGGGCGTGTGGGTGAAATGGGAAGTAAGACTCTCGGGGAATTGAGAGTACTATGAAAGTATGAAAAACATGCCTGATAAGAATGAAGAATGTGGAATCCGTAATTAAGTACGGATCAATAAGATATGAATGATATGTTTGAATCCGTGAGACGGATTCAAGGATGAAAGGTATGAATGCAATGTCTGAATCCGCAAGACGGATTCAAGTGATGAAAGGCATGAATGGAATGTTTGAACCCGTAAAACGGATTTAAGGAAAGGAAATGTAGAAATGATATGTCTGAATCTGCGAAACGGATTCAACACATGTAAGGAATGAAATATGTGAATGATATGATTGAATCCATTAGATGGGTTCAAATCATAGAAGGAAGAGAAGGTATGAATGATATGTTTGAATCCGTGAGACGGATTCAAGGAAGAAAGGCATGAATATACTATTTGAATCCGTAAGGCGGATTCAATGAATGAAAAAGCATGAATGATGCGTCTGCATCCGTGAGACGGAGTCAAAAATACAAAAAAAAATGAAATTAATCCGCCTAAGAAGATGTCGACAGTTTGACCATGATTGAGTCGAATGGGTCATAGAAATAAGTATAAAGTAAAAGGTGATAGTATAATAGACGAAGTTTTGTATAAGTTACGTGTTAGATGTGTTAGTAATGGACTCTTGGAAGTCAGAATGATGAAGGGCTGTGACCCGGACAATAACTTGAATATGGGCGGGAAGGGTAAGCTTAGTAAGAAATATTGAAACGATGTAATAAGGTCCTTGCAAGTAAGCGTGAATGGAAGGAAGTACGAGCGTGTACTTCAGTTGGCGAAATGATTAATTGAATGAAAGGATTGCATGTAAGAAATAGAATGTGTGGTACGTTATAGCAGGTACGTAGGAAATTGTTGAAGAGTTATAGGTGGGTAATCACCTAGTGTAATGAATGTTTGAATGACATATGCTAACCGCCGATGTTGTTAATGATAATGCTAGAACTATTGATGTGATGAAACCAATCGTATTGGTGAAAGGACGTGCACGAGCGGAAGCTCATTACACGAATGAATGAAACCTGGCATGTCCGGCTAGTACTAGAGGAAAAAGTTGATCGATCTGGGTTGCGGGTTGTGGCTTGGGAAATGAAAAAGAGGTTAGTAAAATGTTTAACTCATGATTGGAGAGATATGAACTATTTATACACGTGAATTAAGTAATGCATGAAGTGAAAGCTATAGTAATGTGAAATGAACAAAATGATTTAAAGATGAAACGAAGGTATGCAAGGTATACGTAACCGTAGAAAAGGTAGAATAAGGTTAACGTTAAAGTTAAGCATATATGAGTATGTATAGATTTCAAATTCAAAGTAAGGTCGTTTAGTCGACGAAAACGTTATGAATGTGCAAATAAACAGAACGAATGTTAATAATGAAATGTTGGAATTATTTAAGTAAATAAAAGGATATTTTGCACATGACGAAGGAATATTTGAACGAGGAATAAACCACTAGCTATGAAGGTTGTTAGAAATTAGCGCTACTAGTGAAAGCGATACTAATAAGAACTCCGGAACGGGTTCTTGGAGCTAGAAGATTCTCATTAGGATGGGCTAGTGGTCGTATGGACGGACTGGAAGAAAGGATAATGTGTGTTCGATGAAAGTGAGAAAGGTTTCGGGGACGAAACCTTGTTTAAGGGTGGTAGACTTGTAACGCCCCAAAATCTGAATGTTAATATTTGGCGTATGTTCTTAGTTGACATGTCATGAAATAAATAACTAGGCTATTTAACCTAGTTAAGGGTAGGGTCAAAAGTATTAAATGATGAAGGTAGTGTCAGTTATGTGCTAAAAGGCAAACCCGAGGGGCTAGAGTGGAACAAATGAAAGTTGACTACTAATTAAAAGGTCAATACACACACAAACACACACATACGTGCGTGTTCTTGAAGCTTCAGGAGCTCTCAAGAGCTCCAAACCCTAGTTCCACTAAATCACCAAATTAAAGGGTGAATCGAAGCTCAAATACAAGAAGGAACACGGATTAATGATCACCTTCACGAGGGGATCATAAGGTATGTCTTAAATCTAAGATTTGTGATCATGTGTAAGGTGGGTTATGTTCTAATCCATGAGTTTAAGTGGAATTGAGCATGAGTATGTGTTATAATCAACATATAGAACATGAATTATGAATGGTTTGTGTTAATTTGATGTTTAGATGATAAACCCATTAGTTATGGTGATGAAGATGACTAGACTCATCACCTATGTCCAATTCTTGTTGAAAGATTTATGTATTATGAGGGTATGATGAATACTTGTTAGAAGAATTAGGAGAAATGTGATGATGATATGTTTGATGTGTATTTGGGAATGATACATGATGATTAGTAGTAGGTTTTGATGAGTTATATATGAGTTTAGAAGATTTGTGCATGAAATAGTTGTACGTTATGCTTAAAAGGTAGTACTCACATCAGGTGTATGATGAAATGTATATAGTGTTGTCCGTATAGTCGAATATGATGGTGCGGGTATATGTTAATAAGGGGCTGTTTGGCTAAGCTTATTTTGGGCTACTTATAACTTATTTGTTTATTTGAAAAGCAAATAAGTCATAATGGAATGACTTATTTACTTATTCCTCTCACATAATAAGCTAACCCAAACACCTTTTAACTTTTCAAAAAGTCAATAAGTAAATAAGTCACTAAAATAAGCTTAGCCAAACAGCCCCTAAGTCGATGATTACATATGGTTAATAGTTGACTTTTGAAAGTCAACAAGTATAAGAAACATAATTTGACTCGTTGTCGTAAAGGTAGGATTATAGGAAGTCGTTTGGTACATGTTATGTTAATATGCGTTATGTGTGATTACATGATGAATTACATGAGTTGGAAAGGAGATGAAGTTGATTTCTATGTAGTATGCTTGTTAGAATTGACTAAGGGAAGTTAAGTGTGGATTATGCGAGTGGTATGATTGTTAACATGTACAAATGGGTATGCTAACAAGAATGTGGTTTCGATGACATGGAAGTGTAGGGACCATGTCGAGACGGGCTCAAGCAAGATGTGTTAACGGGTCAAGAAGGGGCAAGGATCGGATACGAGCGCGGACGCATAAGGTAAGTGATTTCTGTAATCACTTCTTATGTTCGATTAAGTTATATGGTGTTTTAATTAACTAAAAATGATGGTTGAGGTCAATTATGTGTCGTAGTCTTACGTCGTAAAGGATGGGATTTAAAGTTGACCAAAATGCCCTTGATGGGTATTTTGGGCAAACGATCTTAATAAGTGGTTTAGAAACAAGCTATACGATTAGTGTAATGTTTTGGACAAGTATGGAGGTGGGAAGTATGGTCTTGCTAGTCTTAAACCAATTAATGCGCGAATACCCATAACGGGTCAAATAAATTGTCACGACCCCCGACCCACCCTGGACGGAATCGGGTGTCGCGAACAGTCCAGTGGTACCGGTGATTATTTTGAAAACGTTGCAGCGGAAATTTCCTCAGAACCGTGAGTTAGGAAAAATATCAGAGTTTAGAAACACCGGATTTTATTTTAATAAATAAATGGGATAAACCCATGTTTTATAATGGTAGCTTTAATAAAGATACATTTTATTATATAAAACAATATTTCTACAAATTTAATTAACAAAATAAGCCACTTCTGGATGCCTTTTTGTGCCGTATCCATCTTTTACTCCAATTCTACTGTAATTACCTGAAAAGTGTTTAAAAAGGTTTTGTCAGCGGAAAATACTGAGTGAGTTCATTCATTTTACTAAAACGACCCGTTTGTTATAATATACAGTATTAAGAGCGATTACAATGTTTCTGATATCAATCCAACTACCCACGGTACTTGTCACTCGAATCTTTACGGTGACTGTGGTCATATCACCATTGGCTGCCCCAATGAATGACGAATATCACTAATTAGGTTCGCCCACCTAACGTGATACTTTATAGGTACGCTCACCTAACAACAGTAATGTGCACACTACCCCACATACCGGCTGTAAATTGGTGATTACAAAGACTTAATCCCCGTAATTATAACTTTGAATAAAACATGATTTTGTAAATAGATTTGAAAAAGAGAGAATGACTCACAAATAATCAGGCAGATTCATACGGACAAAGTTTAGTCTACAGATAAGCCTTTGATATATTGTAGATTTGTACAAGCAGAGCTTAGCCTATTACTTAGCCTTGGAACCTAATGCATACGAACTAGGTAGATAACTCAATACAGCATTTACGATAACCCACGAGATTAAATTCTCACAATGAATGTCAAAATGCAATACTTTGTCCATCGAATTAACGATGATCCATTGAATTAACAATGAACGACAAGGTATAATACTTTACCCATCGAATTAACGATAATCCGTTGAATTAACAACGAACGATAAAGTATAATACTTTACCTATCGAATTAACGACAATCCGTCAAATTAATGACGAACAATAAAGTATAACCCTAATGTGGGCGGCACTTAAACATCCCTTGGATAGTTTAATCGATCGGACAATGAATCGCAAGAGCGATTGAGTTAATACCCTGTTCTGCAGCACCCCGCTATACTTATTTAGGGTTTCGTGTGTGTTAATTGTGATTTGTGAAAGTAAAACGACGAAATCTCTGCGTAGAATTGGAATTTGTTCGACGTTTCAGGGCCAGAATTCAATTGCCAATGTTCTGTATTTATACACCAATTTTTACAAGCTTACGGACCGTAAGCTTAATGACCTTACGGTCCGTAAGGTAATAAAAATCAGTATAGGGTGGCCACGTGTGGGTGTAGGCTAGCTGAGTCGATACTTTTCGAAAATTCCTTGTTGCCTACGTTTTATATGGATAATCGTCAAGTAGGGAATGCCCCCCCTGAGTTTTAGGGGCCCTGATCCTGATTCTGAAAATTATGAAAATCTTAGGGTTTGTTCAGAATCACTTGGGTGTCTTAATTAGGGTTTCCTTTTGGTTAAATTAAAATAAGAAATATTATTTTAATGAGAGTTGTTTTATCAGGGGTCCGGGTTCATACTTACGGAACGTTTTTAGGATGTTTTTGTGTGAGTCGTTACATTCTACCCACCTTAATAAAAATCTCGTCCTCGAGATTTACTGGAATAAATAGGAATACTTTTTCTTCATCTCAGATTCCAGCTTCCAAGTGTATTTGGGTTATGATATTTCTTTTGGAATTATGTCACCTTTTAGTTAATAGTTTTAGGGTAGATGACCCAGAATTGAAATATTAAATTTTATGAATATTAATTGTATAATAAATAGGATTCAATGGTTCAACTAAATTAGTTCAAGAAATCGATGATAAACGAATGAAATGAAATGATAAAATATTTAAAGTGACTAGGTTCAAACCAAAAGATATATGATCAATAGATTCTTTAAAATGAATGTGAAGGAATTTTAGAATCAATAAAATTCTTTGTCAAAAGAAAGCTTACTTTGATTGAGGAAAACGTAGAACTGACAGGTTCCAAATGAAATCAAAGCATGAAAAATGATTTATCAAATATTTATGATATGAGAAATCAAAGTGTTGAAAGGAATGAATTGCAAAGATATATCAAAAGATAATAGAGTTAGTGAATTATTTTAAAGTTTCAAATTGTTTTAATTGTGAAACATTGTGATAGTACACTTTTAATGACTATACTTTTCATACTATCTCCTAGGAATTGAAATATAATAAGAACAAATTATTTTGGTTTAACCAACCATTATACTTTTGTAAAGCAATTTGAATATATATATTATTTGTTATGCATTTTTACTATATGTAAATGGTCACCACTTTTAAATAAATATTATTTTAGTATTTTATCATACTATGTAAGATATATTACAAAATATCATAATGAAGTCATTATGTTTACAAAATATTATTTTGTAAAAGAAATCATTTATTATTTATAACATTAAATGAAAGTTATAAATAAACGAGTAAAAATATTTATTATACAAATATTCGTACAAATCCCTTTGTATATATATTACACTTAATGAGTCGATTCTATGGGATTACTTATTTTTTATTTTAAGATCATATAATGTTTGTGAATGTATTTACAAATGTTGTAAATAAGTGAAAATGGAGACTATTCTTATATATTGTTTTATGAAAATATATCTTTTTCCAATGTATATATATTTTCATATATAATTAAAATTTATTAAATATGTATGGTGACTTTAATTTATATATTAACTAGTGATTATCATGGTTGGATATTGGTTAGTGCTGCCTTGTTTAAGCATAGGTGGCCAATCCATGCCTAACTAAGGCTAGGTTACCCAATATCTGCCCTTAACAATAATCCTAGTATTTTAAAATAATACTAACACTTATTATTATTAATATTTTCTTACTAATAATAAAATTGATATTAGTATTACACAACTAAACATACACTTAAATGGAAAAAATTTCTAATAAAAATGGTGAAACCAGCCGTCCCCAGGATCGAACCCGGGTCTAGGCCACACCCTTTCGCGCGCCTAGCCAATCGAGCTAAGTGCCTAGTTTGTGAAAATTTCTATTTTGGTTAAATATAAGCACATGTACAATAAATTCTGTACTTCTTATTATAAGTCACCTACTTATTCTCCTTATGTTGACTAATAATAATATAGTAATACTATTAGGTAATCACTTATGTAAGTTTCCATATATAAAATAAATTTTATATAATGTTTTTCGATTGAAGATGTTAAAATAATAATTTATCACGAAAGGCTAGATTGATGTTGTAAAAATCATTTAAGAGATACATTAAAATATGACAAGAATTTGTGTATCATTATCTTAATACATGATTTGTGTTAAGATAACTTTTATAAATATCCGTATATGATATATATATATAAATGAGATTAGTGCAAGTTTTAAATTTTATGAAAACGTTAGTACAAGGTGACCGTGATCAAAGAAATGATTTAGTGAAGTCAAAGACCAAATAAGCATTTTATAGTTCTAGAGAATTGAAGTGTTTGTTGGAGAATATGATATCTTTAAATCCATCATATGGGAATTTGAAATGAGCAGGTTTAAACAACTGAAATCGGTTTAAACAAAACGAGTTTAAATAAGAAAGTTCGGACATGGTCATAGTAGAAACCATGAATGCCAAAGAAAATTGAGTTTTTTTTTCAAAAAATTATTGACTTGATATTCTGAGTCATTGTTTAGCAATAATGTGGTTTACCGTACCAAAATCAAGTCTAACTAAAGAATATTTGAGTTTGGATAAAACGACAAATTAGAATGAATCCTTTTAGTGGTAATTTAGAAATTAAACGAACCATATGTGTAACAAACGGTGCATGTGTGGATTTACCAAGAAATGAAATGAATCAATATCCGCTACTATGAAATAAATCCTTCTGGTATGATGACCGTTAGGAAAAGTAGAAATGCGAAAGTCAACTTTTTATATGCAAAAGTCAGAATTTTCAACAAAAGAAATATAAGAACTTCTATCTGGAATTTCGAATGATAACCGTTATTTAAATAATATTATCAGGGAATGTCAAAAATACAATGAAAATAGAGAATTTGCAAAAGTATATGACTCCTTTTTCAGTGTTAATACTTATGACTCTGATTAGACTGTGCACCGATGTTTTTGTGAAATCTTGTTCTAATATACCTCAGCGAAATTTTATGTTGGTTGTAGGATCATGTGATAAAGTGTTGTTTTTAGTTCTTCTACTGACAGAATTTTAACATTAGAGTTATTGTGCCCAATTTATATTTTTCAAAGATCTTGCCTCGAAAGTTGTGTGTGATATATTTTAACGTCTGCGGATTTATAATTAAATTTTCATGTGCATTAGCACAACTTTTCATACTTCTTACTTGCGTTAATAGTTTATGGTAACGTATTAGAAATTCTTTATACTTTCAATGGTATCCCAACTTAATGGGTTTTTTTTTTATTTATTATTGTCGCTTGAGTTACTAAGCAGATAATCAAACGAAATAATCGGAAAAGAGATTCTTAATAAAGAAATCTAGACACAGATGCAAGTGCTTTATTCTTACTTGACTTTTGGAATTTCTTTATAGATATATCTATCTATATAATCACACATTTTACAGGCTGAATTAAACATTTCATCTATCAGGTAACTGTATTTAACAAATTCATTTTTCCAAAACCAGTCAAATATCTGATTATGATACTATTTAGGGAAATCTTGTCACTCGTGTGACATATTATATAGTCCGTCTTATCCGATTCGCGCCGGAGCGGTAATTCCAATATATCCGAACAAACTGGAGAGTCTTATTACCTCATACCCAGTCTTGCCGGAGAAAATTTTCTATTTCCCATAAATAGTATCTTTTCAAAAAGTGCCTTATCTTATTAGGACTTTTATTCAGAATTAAGGAAATTTGTATTTCCATAACATATCTTATTATTATATTGATCACTACATGATTCCGGTGACAGTGTCAATTTGATCATTTTTTTTTTTCCAATTAGTGACTCAGGTCATATTACTGTTGATCATTCTTTCAACTAGTAATTCTGGACTTAGTTATCCCGTGATATTACTTTATCAAATATATTACTTATGGCATAAAACCATTTAACCCAGAGAATGACATATATCATTTTATTTTAAACTATTATAACTTATCAAATATAATATGTTAATTTACTTAAATAATTGTAATATCGTTATTTGATTTAATTTAAAAAATTATAATCTTCGTATAGTAAATTATACTTGACTATTTTATTATGGGATACATTAATTAAATTTATTTTAAACATTTATTAACTTTATTAATGATTCAATGTTTAAAATAATATTAGTCATAGGCTATGGTTACTGATGCGTAGTTTCTATTGTGATTGTGGTTATGCTATTATTAGCTAACTTTCTATTAGAAAATATATATAACTTTAATTACTGTAAGTATAACTGATAAATATTTTAGGATTTTTGAAAAGTCTTTGTAATTATAATTGTATCACAAAAAGGTGATAAAACTATAAAAATAGAGTGGACTTACAAACTGTGAGAAAAGAAATGAACTTACCAAAATACATCATATTTATTTACACAAATACTTAGTTTATTGTGAAGCTAATATTAAGGCATCTTTTCTTAAGTTTGAGTCTAAATGCTACCAATTAACATTAATCCCCTAACTCTTTTATATAAATTTAGGTATTATTATTACAACACCTAAAGGCGTAAAGCAGTGGCTTTGCTTAGTGGCTCTGATACCACCTTCTGTCACGACCCCCGACCCACCCTGGACGGAATCGGGTGTCGCGAACAGTCCAGTGGTACCGGTGATTATTTTGAAAACGTTGCAGCGGAAATTTCCTCAGAACCGTGAGTTAGGAAAAATATCAGAGTTTAGAAACACCGGATTTTATTTTAATAAATAAATGGGATAAACCCATGTTTTATAATGGTAGCTTTAATAAAGATACATTTTATTATATAAAACAATATTTCTACAAATTTAATTAACAAAATAAGCCACTTCTGGATGCCTTTTTGTGCCGTATCCATCTTTTACTCCAATTCTACTGTAATTACCTGAAAAGTGTTTAAAAAGGTTTTGTCAGCGGAAAATACTGAGTGAGTTCATTCATTTTACTAAAACGACCCGTTTGTTATAATATACAGTATTAAGAGCGATTACAATGTTTCTGATATCAATCCAACTACCCACGGTACTTGTCACTCGAATCTTTACGGTGACTGTGGTCATATCACCATTGGCTGCCCCAATGAATGACGAATATCACTAATTAGGTTCGCCCACCTAACGTGATACTTTATAGGTACGCTCACCTAACAACAGTAATGTGCACACTACCCCACATACCGGCTGTAAATTGGTGATTACAAAGACTTAATCCCCGTAATTATAACTTTGAATAAAACATGATTTTGTAAATAGATTTGAAAAAGAGAGAATGACTCACAAATAATCAGGCAGATTCATACGGACAAAGTTTAGTCTACAGATAAGCCTTTGATATATTGTAGATTTGTACAAGCAGAGCTTAGCCTATTACTTAGCCTTGGAACCTAATGCATACGAACTAGGTAGATAACTCAATACAGCATTTACGATAACCCACGAGATTAAATTCTCACAATGAATGTCAAAATGCAATACTTTGTCCATCGAATTAACGATGATCCATTGAATTAACAATGAACGACAAGGTATAATACTTTACCCATCGAATTAACGATAATCCGTTGAATTAACAACGAACGATAAAGTATAATACTTTACCTATCGAATTAACGACAATCCGTCAAATTAATGACGAACAATAAAGTATAACCCTAATGTGGGCGGCACTTAAACATCCCTTGGATAGTTTAATCGATCGGACAATGAATCGCAAGAGCGATTGAGTTAATACCCTGTTCTGCAGCACCCCGCTATACTTATTTAGGGTTTCGTGTGTGTTAATTGTGATTTGTGAAAGTAAAACGACGAAATCTCTGCGTAGAATTGGAATTTGTTCGACGTTTCAGGGCCAGAATTCAATTGCCAATGTTCTGTATTTATACACCAATTTACAAGCTTACGGACCGTAAGCTTAATGACCTTACGGACCGTAAGCTTAATGACCTTACGGTCCGTAAGGTAATAAAAATCAGTATAGGGTGGCCACGTGTGGGTGTAGGCTAGCTGAGTCGATACTTTTCGAAAATTCCTTGTTGCCTACGTTTTATATGGATAATCGTCAAGTAGGGAATGCCCCCCCTGAGTTTTAGGGGCCCTGATCCTGATTCTGAAAATTATGAAAATCTTAGGGTTTGTTCAGAATCACTTGGGTGTCTTAATTAGGGTTTCCTTTTGGTTAAATTAAAATAAGAAATATTATTTTAATGAGAGTTGTTTTATCAGGGGTCCGGGTTCATACTTACGGAACGTTTTTAGGATGTTTTTGTGTGAGTCGTTACATAAATAGGAAATGATAATAAGTCGATAGAGCGTAAGATAAGAATTTCCTTAATCTGGATGTGGGATTTTAAGTTTATATGATAGAATGTGAATTTACAAGCATGTAGGAAGAAACGGGAGGTTAAACGGGTAAACGGTTCGAAAGTTATGCGCGTTTTAGTGCGTTCGGACGTCGAAACGGAACTACAGGAAAATGCACTTTAGAGAGGCCGTCGCCGACGGGCATGGAGGCCGTCGCCGACGGGCATGGGAAAGTCAGTTTTCTCAGACGCCTTATTTTCCTGTCTACGGGGTTTTGGCCGACGGGAAAAACTACGGGCCGTCGCCGACGGGCCCTAGGGCCGTCGCCGACGACCTCCCCAAGTCCAAAAGTCTGAAATTTGTGATTTAAGTTGATTTATGTATCGTAGGCTTCGGTTTGTTATCCGTGGACTACGGCGGACTTTCTAAACATGATTTTGATCGATCCTTAGATGAACATGGGCTATAAATCAAAGTTTAAATCTCATGTAATTAACGTATTAGTATGTAAGAGGTATGCAAGATGTTGTGCGTGTATGTAGATGCGTATTTATGTATATATGAAGATACGTATGATAGTATGTATATATGTGAAGGCGTAGGAATGTATGTATGTATGCGGATGTGTGTTTATGTATGTATAAAGATATGTACGAGTGTATGCATGTATGTAAAGATGTAAGAAAGGTATATATGTATGTATGTCTTATGCGTTTCAAATGTATGTATGTAGGTATGTGGGTAGGTAGAACGTATGTAATGAAAGTGAGTATGTACGAAGGTATGCACGTATGTAGGTTTGTGTGAAGGCATGTAATAAGTATGTATGTATGTATGTAAGTATGTATGTATTTGTGAATGTAGGTATGTATGTATGTAGGTAGGAATGGGTGTATTTAGGTATGCACGTACGTAGGTACGTACGTATGTATGTAGGTACGTATGTAGGAAAGTTGCTATTTGTGACCGTAAACGTATGTATCAGTTTGTATGAAAGTATGTACGCATGCATCTAATGAAAGTGAGTACTAACGGTAATAATAGCGTGCTTGGTGAATGAAGTGTAACGCAGGAACACCAAAGAAGTCTCACTACGGATCGTATCATCAGGATGGGAAAGCTGGGATGTAAAGAGTTAACGAAACGAGAAGTAAACATGAACAAACCTTGTGTGTTTATAATGCGTACTAATGTTGTGAATTTTATGTGGTGAGCGCAGGTAGTACAAGTCATGAGGATATCCAAGGATTGGAGGTCGAAGTTCGAGTCACTAGAGAGATTGTACGGAAACGTTGATGTACATAATGTAGTAAACATAAGCTATGTTTTTTTAACTAGTAAATAAGAGGATGACGGATTTATGAGAAAGAGTTGTGTTAAAGTTAAATTTTAAATAAGTTGAGGTATTTATAATGAAAGAAATTTTATGGTACGTGATTCCGCTGCGACTTTTTGTCAAATAAGAATTAGGGTCTAGCAAAATTGGATTTAAATAATCTCAACTTTCTCAATTTGGCTGATAATAATCTCAACTCAGTTATTTGAACTGGTCCGCTTTTAGCCGATAATAGTCTACGTTAAAAATAGCGTAACAGATTTAAGTTTTTTTCGAATTACAAACCGATGTTTTAGGGCTTTTGATTAGAACTAGAATACCAGTTGATTGATGTAAAATTTACCTCGAAATACTAATATTGCCCCAAACAACAAAAACGGTTCTTCAATTCGGGTGTTTAAACTTCAAATTAATAAAATCAAGCCGTTTGGAGCACCGTTTCAAGGTAAGTTTTACATAAATCGACTCGTATTCTCGTTCTGATCAAAATTCCTTAAACATCGGTTTGTAATTCGGAAAAAAAACTTAACTCCGTGAAGTTATTTTTAATGACGGACTATTATCAGTAAAAAGTGGACCAGTTCGGATTATTATCGGCAAATAACCGAGTTGGGATTATTTTTGACCAAATTGAGAAAGTTTGGATTATTTAAATCCAATTTGCCAAAAATAAATAAATATTGGGTCGCAACTGATTTTATCATCGAGAAGGTGGAACACACACGACCTCACACAAACATAAAAAATAACTTAGGGCTTTATATGTAACACCTGTGCCTCCACGGCCATCAAACAAATACCGAACCAATGAAATATTATATTTCATACTTGGGATTTGTAAAAATATGTGTATCATTTTGCACATATCAATTCTCGTTCAATTCCAAACTCTAAATTCACTTTCTGGAAGGTTATACGCGCACCGATGCGTAGATATAACCAGTTTAATGCAACAAACACTCCGGAATAGTGAAATAGGCTTAACATACCTTAAATAACCTTTACATAACTTAGAAATAAGTTTTGAAGGCTTTGGTATGGCAAAACCAAGTTAATTCGACTACAGGGACTAAATATGACAAACTGCGAAAGTATGTCAATTTGAACTGTAACGAACATTCCGGAACATGACCATAAGTTAAACACACCTTAAATATCCTTTACATAGCTTAGAAATAGGCTTTGAGGGGTTGGGTGTGCTAAAATAAACTTTTGGGACATTCAGGGACTAAAAGTGTCAAAAAGTGCACAAGTTTGCATTTTCGCGCATAACTTACGTTCTGAATACATCTGGACATCCAAAAATTTATGTAAGCATGACTACATTATATTTTAGTGTTCTCCATAAGAAAAATCCATTCGTCGCGTCATTTGGATCGTTTTTCGCGCTTATGCGCATTCCGTCGTAATTAAGCGAACATCGCGTTCGTACGACCAAACGAACCATCATCCGGCATATTTTTGAGTTCCCTATACTTTAACTTCATTTTAGAGCCTTGAAATGAGGTTAACGGGGTTCAAACGCATCGAAAATCGCTTAAACGGGCTGCAGGGACCATTTCTGTAAAATCTGCCAAAATAGGGGCCTAGCGTGACGCGACGGGCCTTAGCGTCACGCGAGCCCCCCTCTGGACCAGATTCCATGTTTTTAACAGCGGGTCCCAGCTGATTGATCCTTCACCACATGTTTTAAGTTGATGTGTCACTAAGTTAAGGAGCATATGTGGTTCCATAACATTCCGACACTTGTACGGACATGATTAAGGCACGATTTTCGACAAACGATCCTAACGGTTCGAGTATTTCTATAAATACCCAACCCACACAACATCAAAACCCACTAGAATTCTGATTTTGAGAGCTCTAAGTTGAAACCATTGTTTCATACCTGAGTTCTTGGATCGGGATTAGCATTCGGGGACCCTTCGTAAGTATTCTTTCGTTCTTTTCCTTATTTTACTGCTTTTCGAGTCAGAAAGTCAAACTTTGTTTGA
>JARYGA010047800.1:0-47316 GCA_030545235.1 Helianthus tuberosus | reverse complement strand
CGATTATACACGCCCGTAGCATGTCTCCCAATATTTGTATCGTTCTTTCACTTTGCCCATCCGTTTGAGGATGGTACGCGGTGCTAATGAACAATTTGGTTCCCATTTGCTCTTGGAATTCCCGCCAAAATTTCGAAGTAAACCGGGTATCCCTATCAGACACGATGGACACCGGCACCCCATGACGGGCTATTATTTCATTGGTGTAAACTTCCGACATCTTTTCTGACGTGTAAGTCTCACGAATCGGAATGAAGTGAGCACTTTTTGTCAGTCTATCCACCACTACCCATATGGCATCAAAACTACGATTTGTCCTAGGCAGTTTGGTTAACAGGTCCATTGTAATATGTTCCCATTTCCAAATCGGAATTTCCAACGGTTGGAGTTTGCCATAGGGTTTCTGATGCTCCGCCTTGACTTGTAAACATGTCAAGCATTTTTCCACATACTTCGCCACATTCCTCTTCATTCCGGGCCACCAATAATTTTGTTTCAAATCATTGTACATCTTGGTCGCACCCGGATGAATTGAATAACGGGATTTATGAGCTTCATCAAGTAGAAGCGCCTTTACTCCACAGGTATGTGGGACCCATACCCTTCCGGATCGAGTCTTTAACCCGTGATTCCCATCCGACAAGTCTTTCAACTGACCAATTATTCTTTCCTTCTTCCAATTCTCTTCCTTTACCGCTTCTAATTGCGCCTCTCGAATACGTTCAAGTATACCCGAGGTTACCACGAGTTGCATCGATCGTACTCGTATCGGGACATAATCCGCTTTTCTGCTTAGAGCGTCCGCTACCACATTTGCCTTTCCGGGGTGATAATGTATCTCACAATCATAGTCTTTCACCGTTTCCAACCATCGCCTTTGTCGCATATTTAACTCCTTCTGATTGAAGAAGTATTTCAAGCTCTTGTGGTCGGTGAATATGGTGCATTTTACCCCG
The DNA here is from genome assembly GCA_030545235.1 of Helianthus tuberosus. NCBI lineage: Eukaryota > Viridiplantae > Streptophyta > Magnoliopsida > Asterales > Asteraceae > Helianthus > Helianthus tuberosus. The sequence continues at coordinate 46,360 of JARYGA010047800.1, read as the reverse complement.
TACAAGTAATGCCTCCATATTTTTAATGCAAATACCACCGCTGCCAGCTCGAGATCGTGCGTGGGGTATTTCTTCTCGTGTATCTTCAATTGTCTCGAGGCATAGGCTATTACCTTGCCTCGTTGCATCAACACGCAACCGAGCCCCGATAATGAAGCATCCGAATAAACCACCATGTCTTCGACTCTGTCCGGCAATGTCAGTACCGGAGCTTGAGTTAGCCTTTCTTTTAGCGTTCGAAAAGCTTTTTCTTGATCGACTCCCCAGACAAACTTTGCTTTCTTTTGGGTTAGTCTTGTTAGCGGCGACGCAATCTTGGAGAAATCTTGAATGAATCTCCTATAGTACCCTGCAAGCCCCAAAAAGCTTCTAATTTCTGAAGGGTTCTTCGGGGGTTTCCATTTTGACACAGCCTCTATTTTTGACGGATCCACCAATACTCCGTCAGCATTTATAACATGGCCTAAGAATTGAACCTCTCGTAACCAAAAGGCGCATTTAGAGAATTTTGCATATAACTTCTCTCGCCTAAGTGTCTTTAACACTTCTTGTAAATGGTGTGCGTGTTCAGCTTCATTTTTCGAGTACACCAAGATATCATCGATAAACACGATGACCGACTTATCCAACATTGGCTTGCAAACCCGGTTCATGAGGTCCATGAAAGCCGCGGGCGCATTTGTTAGCCCAAATGACATCACGAGAAATTCGTAATGTCCGTATCTTGTGCGGAAAGCCGTCTTTGGTACATCTTCTTCTTTGACCTTTAGTTGGTGATATCCCGACCTAAGGTCAATTTTTGAAAACCAACTCGCGCCTTGTAGTTGGTCAAATAGGTCGTCTATCCTCGGGAGCGGGTATCGGTTCTTTACCGTGAGTTTGTTTAACTCCCGGTAGTCAATACACATGCGCATGCTCCCGTCCTTCTTTCTTACAAACAACACCGGTGCGCCCCAAGGAGACACACTCGGCCTTATGAATCCCTTGTCAAGCAAATCTTGGATTTGGGACATCAACTCTTGTAATTCCGACGGTGCAAGTCGGTACGGGGCTTTTGCTACAGGTTTCGCGCCCGGAATCAATTCGATCCCGAACTCTACTTCCCGTTCAGGCGGTATCCCCGGTAAATCTTCCGGAAAAACATCTTCGTAATCTCGTACTACCGGTACATCTCCAATCTTTCGTGATTCTTTCTCGGTCTCATTTGCATAAATTATGAATGCCTTGCATCCTCGCTTCATGAGCTTGTGAGCTTTCAACATCGAACATACTATGGGGTTGCCTCGTTTTTCGCCATAAATGGTGACGTGTTTTCCGCTAGGAGATGTTAGTTTTATCTCTTTGCGAAAACACACGACCTTTGCATGGTATTGAGATAGCCAATCCATCCCCACGACTACTTGGAATTCTCCCATCGACATCGGGATTAGATTTATCAAATATTCTTCATCATCGATGCTCAGTTTACAATTTTCACATACATCACAAACAATAAAGCTTTTATCATTACCTATCTCTACTTCTAAAGGCACAGGTAATTTTGTTAAGATAAATGAAGGATGTCGAATAAGTCCATATGAAACAAAGGATTTATTCGCACCCGTATCAAATAACACATGTGCAGGAATTGAATTTACAGCAAATATACCTGAGACCACGTCAGGTTCAACCTTTGCTTCTGCGGCGGTTAGTTGGAAAGATCTTGCTTTTGCTTTCGGGGCTTCACCTTTTGATTCTTGCCCATCCTTCTTTCCAACCAATTCCGGGCATTCCGACTTCTTGTGACCCGTTCGATAACAGTTGTAACAAACCGTCACTTTCTCCGGGCATGACATAGCCATATGTCCCGTTTTCTTGCATATGGGACAAGGCTTATCCTTGAAACGACATTCACCTTTATGATTTTTCCCACAAATTTTGCAACCTGATGTACTACCTTTAGCACCTGATTTCTTGGCTGATTCATTCGTTCTTGCTTTCTTGGTAGGGCTTGGGTTCACATCTTGTGCCCTTCGTTCACCCCGTTCTATACTCTTCTTCAATTCGATCTCCCTTTCCCGAGCAGCATTGACAATCTCGGTAAGGGTCTCGTACTTTGAAGGGGTTATGAACTCTCTATACTCCGCGCTTAGCATGTTATGATAATAATAGATCTTTTGCTCTTCATTCGTTATCAAATCATCACAGAACTTCATCTTGTCCATAAACATCCCCGTGATCTTGTCTATGGATTCACCTTTGTGTCTGAGTTTCATAAATTCTTCCTTGATTTTATTTATGACCGCCTTGGGACTATGGTGTTTAAGAAACGGCGTCTTAAACTCCTCCCAAGTCATGGCCTTAACCGCCTCACTTCCAATCTCCTTCTTTTTGTTATCCCACCAATCTTTCGCTTGACTCCTTAGTTGACCCGTACCATAAGCTACGTAGTCTTCTTCGTCACAATGAGTTCTCTCGAATACCCCTTCGAGGTCACTTAGCCATCGTTGGCACACTATTGGGTCAACCTCCCCATTATATATTGGTGGTTTACAAGCCATGAATTCCTTGTATGAACAAGGCTTTCGTCCTCCACGCTTTTCCTTTGCTACATTTGAACCTTCTTCTAGTTTCTTGATTCTATCTTCTACTATTGATAGAACCGTGTTTTGGATTTTATCAATAAAACCCGACAAACTGTTTTCGATCGCCTTTCCAACCTCTTCGGCAATCACCTCCCTCACTTGTTCGGTGACTCTTGGCACCGCATTATCATTGCCTCCATCAGCCATCTCGATTTCTGAAATGTTTACATAGATTGTTAAACATTTCATTTATAACACATGCTTTACTTGTTTTGATTTAATCAAGTTCGCAACTTGATTTAATCATTCTTGTTTTAATTCAATCAAGTTCGCAACTTGATTTAATAATTCTTGTTTCTATTCAATCAAGTTCGTAACTTGATTTGATATTTCTTGTTTCGATTCAATCAAGTTCGTAACTTGATTTGATAATTCTTGTTTCGATTCAATCAAGTTCGTAACTTGATTTGATATTTCTTGTTTCGATTCAATCAAGTTCGTAACTTGATTTGATAATTCTTGTTTCATGCATTTCCTGTTTTTGAGTGAGCTTACACACTCTTTTCATTTTCATGCATATTTATTCATTTCTCATTCTATACGTGATACATAATTTATTAACACAATAAGTTAACTCTTACCGGACGATCGACCAAGCTTGAACCGAACACTTATTGACAACCTAGAGCTCTGATACCAACTTGTAACACCCGTCAATTTAAACTTGATTTAAATTTACTTTTTAAATAGTGGCGTATACCATAGTAAATAAAAGATACTTAATTAACATAACATTGTTCTACAAGTAATTCATAAGTAACAAAAGCTTTAGTCGAACCCGACTAATAACAAGTTTCAAAAGTAGTTTAACAATCATTTACAACCCATGCACAAAAGTATTAGAGATTTAAAAGACAACGTTGCGGAAGCTTCAAAATATAGTGTTCGGTTCTTCATACTGTGCTTGATCGCCATCCGTAAAAACCCGACATAGCCTAACGTCAAAAACATAACAAAAGTTAGTTTTGACAATATATAATATAAGTAATTGAAATCTAGAGTAGTGGGTTAGATAAGGGAACATTTCAAGGTCTTGGGAAGAAACGGGATTAAAAACATTCAACTGCTCAAGCAAAACGAGTCAAAACTTGAAATTCGTGAGGTATAATAGGAGTGGCGTCGGAGACGCCACATCAGGCGTCGGCGACGCCTAACGGCGTCGGCCGATAAACAACCAGCGTCGTCCAGGGGCTATTGGCGTCGACAATACAATAGGCGTCGATGACGCCACAGCTTGCGTCGTCGACGCCTAGCTCTGATGCAGTTGGCAGATTTTACTCGATTTTGTTAAACAGGCATATCTTTTAACTCGCAAGTCCGTTTTACGTGATTCCTGTTCCTGTACATCAGTAAAATCATTACCGACATACCTATTAGGTTTATCCTATTGGAAAACTTATTTACGGATCGGGAGACCATATGTCATCATGTGACTATTCGACCCTTTCTAAACTTACCCATTTTTTTACTATCTTTTAACAAATAAATCCATGGCGCCTTACGCCCAAAATTTATAGCTTGTTGTCACCCTCATATCTTACAAATTTCCCGTTTTAATGTCCATGTGATTATATCGCCATTATCGGTGTCTAGAACGCTTAGACTACAATTTTTACCACTATCAATCCATTGGCTCATCTTGTGGAATCGCCCACTCATGATGACTACCGAATGGATTTATGGCCTATACTAAGTCTAACAAATCAAACATTCAACCATAATTCATGCAAATTCAACACAATGTCCATCTATTAGTAAAATTTACGAAGCTTATCGACAATGCGCTTAATGTAACTGAACAAGTTACGTACCTTCAAAGTTTGCCCTTTAAACGTGGTTCGCCACCCGCTTGTCCACTCGACGCTCCTGCGTCCGTTCCTATAGAGTTCATTCATAATGCGTTTTAGAACCCTATTTAGATCATAATTCGCATAATTCACCAAAACATCATGATTATGCGTTTAAGCTCATAATTTCAGTTTTAGGCCTTCATAGAGGCATTTCATCAAACACCATAAACGCAGAATTTCATATCTTTCATATTCAAGTTTATAGCTTGCTAGTTTGCTAACTTAACCCTCAATATAATCTTTATATATCATTTAAATATCATGCATTTCCAGAAATCATTTTCTAAGATCAAATTACACCAAAATATTCATTCTAAATCCTAGTGTTCATCATCATATTGTAAAACCCACAACCCACCTTCAAGGTGTTCATGGAATTTCCTGAATTTGGTCATGATTTCACATGTAGTTGGCTAGATTTCACATCTAGACACCATATCAACTCTAATCTAACTACATATCACACATGCAACCTCAAATTCCAGATTTTACAAAATCATGAGAAATTCAAGTTGAAGGATTTCATCAGATTTTACATACCTTAGAATCCTCTCGCGATGAGGATCACGAATCTATGATTAAATTTCGATTTCGACTTGGATTGATCCTTCAATTTGTAGATTTAGTGAGGTTCTAGGTTTTTGAAGGGTTGGGGTCGCCCCTGGCTCTGTTTGTACGACCAGACACCTCCATTTGGGGGTGTTTGGCTTGTTTTATTTGTTTAGTAACAATTAAGTTTCAAATGTTACAACTTAAGTCCCTCCATTTGTTCAATGTTTATTTTAATTGCTTTTTAACCCTACTATAGGTTATTTCTAAACTTGTAACTAGCTAGGTTAGAATTCCTAGTTAGTAAATTCTCGTTTATTTATACTTTATGTTTCTAATAGAAAGTTTTATATTTTCGGGGTGTTACACTAGCTGAGCCTATCGTCACATCTTTAGTGAGACCATTTATCACATTTTGACTTTACATTTCTTTAGCATTCTGTGACAGTCCACTGATGTACTATCATTTCCTCTTTTGCACAACAAAGCTCGTTTTTTATTTTATCCTGTTTTTGAATTTTCAAATCCCCTAAAATTCAAAATCATTTAAAATTTGAAAACAAACTATACAAGTAAAGTGACAACTGATATGAAATCACTTCAATTCGCCATCCACTTGGCAAAAACAATCAGAATTCTCCCTTACAACAAACTATTTTCCCATTATGATTTCAAAACACGTATGTTTGTTTTAATCAAATGGTTTTTCCGGAAAATAAGTTTTGTTGATTTTATCAATTGTAGGTTAGGGGTTCATTTCATCACATCGTTCTATTTTTCAAAATACCACATGTAGAAAACCAAGTACCATTTAATGTCCCTGATTTACCACTTTGAAAGTGAAAACCTTTTTCAACCTCTTGTAGGTTTTCATCATTAACACCACTTGTAAATTTATAACAAAATAAAAATACCACCTGTAGATTTACCAATCAAATATTTTCAAGAATGATGCCGATTCCTGCTCCACGATTACCAACTTGGGAGCTCCGGCAAGTCAGGTTTTTAGTTAGGAAGTACTTTCCCCCAAGCCTGACCAGCCTTGGGAGATTCTGGTACACATCTATCCCACCAACATTTTGATTTGTAAAATTCTTTTGCACCCTTAACCTTTCCATCAACCATATTTCCAAAAATATGTTTGACTTTCCCATTGAAAGCCTTTTCAGCATCAAATTCTTCTTTACCAGAGAAGAATTGACCTGAAATCTCAAATCTACCTTTTGATTTCAAGTTTTCTTTTGACAGCTTTGGAAAATTTTCCTCGTTCAACTCTGGAACGGAATTCTCAACCTTTTTCTCAACAGATGACTCCTCTGATTTTATGGAATCAGATTCATTGTTAGAACTTTCATCTGAACGTTTGACAACCCATTTTTGTTTATTTATATCAACATTTCTTTTGTAAAAACGTTTTTAAACATCATCAGTTTCGAAAGTCGAATTCTCAAACACTTTAGATTTCTCAGTTGGTTGTTTCTTTTTATCAACATATTTCTTGTTTGTTTCAAAGTTAGAAGAAACTTCCTGTTTTGAATAAGTGGACTCGTGGCAATTCCAAGCAATGTGTCCAGCTTTTTGACACTTAAAACAGGTTCTTCTGTCAACTCTTGGAGCAAATTTCTTCACATTCTTCTTTATTTCAGCAAGAAACTCTTGATTTGACTGTTTCCAAAATGGTTTCTTCTGCTCATCTTCAGAACTTCCTCCTGCAACAAATATTGTTTTTGGTTTATAATTTTTATCATTTTTATAATTTTATGAAGAACTAAAACCAAGACCTTTTTTTTAAATTACTGTTATGGTTTGGTTTCTTTCGATAACCTGAACCAGAACTGTAACCCTTTTTCTTGTTCAATCTCTGTTGAACTCTTGAAGTGTACTTTTTAGGTTTTTCAGCAAGATTTAAATCTTTTATTTCAGAAATATTAATTTCTGTTAATTTGAAAACCTATTTAATATGTTCAGTTTTGACACTTCTTATTGGGAATTCCTCATCAGAATATAATTTGTCTGAAGCATTCAAAGTATATGCCACTTTGATTGGTCCATCATTCAAATTAGATTTTGATAACAGGAATTCTTAATTGTAAACCCTTTTATCCGGTGAACTCGAACTCTTTTCTGACGAACTCGAACTTTCAGATTTAGAATCCGGTTTTGACTCTTCATCCATATCCAACACCTGATCGACCACTTTCTTTAATAATTCAGACTCATGATCAGTGTCAGACGATGTGAATGTAACATCAATATTATCTGGTAATTCATCAATGATTTCAGACTTTAATTTGATGTTGACTGCCTTTTTTAGACGCTCCTCATTAGGATTCCTAGGGGAATAACTCTCATGGATTGGAGGCGGACACTTGTTATACTTGACACTTTGCGTCTTACCAGCATCTATGTCTTCCGTTTCTTTATCTTTAAACGCTTCACGACCTACAACAGTAGGATACACACGATCAATCAAATAATCACATGTTGTATAACTCAACAACAATCGTTTAATCCTTTCACTCTCAATCTTTTCAAGCTCTAAATCCTGTTTCAGATTTGCACAGTCTTCAATATACTCATTGATGACATTCTGTTTCATCATCAATGTTGAGCTCATTTTTGACATAGCAGCATCAATTTCTGAGTTTGTCTTTTTCAGACCATCAACTGTTCTATTCAAAACATCATATGACTATTTCACATACCTCAAATCAGACAACAAATTTTCTTTCAACTCTTCTATCTCTGTAATCTTCTTGTCTTTCTCCTCACAATGTGTGCAAAACTCCACACATTTCTGACAAGGTTTAATAACTTCAACTATCTTTTCAATCTCAACAATCTTTTCAACTTCAACAAGTTTCTGAACTTCAACAATTTTTTCTATCTCGACGATTTTCTCAACTTCGACAAGTTTCTCAACTTCAACTATTTTTTCGACTTCAACTATTTTCTCCACCACTTTCTCCACTTCAATATTTGCTTTCCAGCTTCTGTCTTTGCCTTTTCATCAGCTAGTATCTTTGTTTCTTCTAGCTCTCTCTTCAATCTAGCAATCTTCTTCTGATTCAGCAACTATAACAACTCTCATCAAAAGTCATATTTATTAAATTAATTTGTCCAATAGGAAACCCTAATTGAGACACCCAAGTGATCCTGCACAAACCCTAAAATTTTCAGAACAATTGGAATCAGGATCAGGGCCCCTAAAACTCAGGGGGTGGGGGGGTGGTAAACCCTAGTAACGATTATCCATATAAAACTCTGTCAAATTCGAATTTTACTATTTTATCAACTCAGCAAGGCTAGGCACGGACGTGGCTGACCTAGGGTGAAATCATGTCCCTTGCGCACCGCAAGGATTTAGGCTTACGGTGCGCAAGCCTGGTCAAATTTTGGGTATAAATAGAGGGCCTTGGGACTCCACTTCTGAAGTTAAAACGACGTAAAACTTCGCTACATGCACTGAGTTACGTACTGTTTACCACTATTAACACACACGGATCACTAATTGCCGCCGCAATACAGGGTAATAACTCGATCGTTGCTACGATTCAATGTCCGATCGATTAAACTATCCAATGGATGTTTAAGTGCTGCCCACATTAGGGTTTATGCTTTGTCATTCATCGTTAATTCGATGGATGTTTATGTATCGCACTTTGTCATTCGTTGTGAAGGTTTTAATCTCGTGAGTTATCGTAAATGCTATATTAAGTTACTAACCGAATTGTGTGCTTGTTATTAATTTAGGTTAAAAGGCTAATCATTAGGCTAGGCTCTGCTCAAATTAAATCTGCAATATGAGTCATTCTCTTTTTATCAAATTACTTTTAAAATCATGTTTATTTTCAAAGATTATAATTACAGTGATTAAGTTTATGTAATCACCAAGTTACAGCCGGTATGTGGGGTTTTGTATACATTACTTGATAACCGTCACTATTGGACAACGAGTTAGCCAATTAGTGATATGACCATAGTCACAGACACTATTGGACAATGAGGTTACCGATGAATGTCGAGTGACAAATACTATGGGTAGTTGGTTTGATGTCTGAAACATTGTAATCTCTCTTAATACTGTAAATTATAATAAATGAGTCGTTTTTATAAAAGAATGATTCACTCAGTATTTCTCACTGACAAAACCTTTTTCAAACATGTTTCAGGAGATCTGTTGTGATCAAGGAAAAGTGCCGAGAAGCACTACAAGCTTAAGGAAGTGGCTCAGTATAAAATAAGGAAACATGTTTTGTAAAATAAAGGATTTCTTCATGAAATCTCAAGATTGTAAATTACCGGGTTTTATCCAGAGTTGTGAAAAAAAATAATCGGTAAATATTTCAGTTTTAAAAAGATCGTGAAGAAACTTCCGCTGTTAATTAAATACCATGGGATTTCTGTCCCGCGGCTCCTGAAACGGGTAAAACCGGGTCGGGGGCCGTGACAGAAAAAAGTGGTATCAGAGCCACTGATTTAAGCCTATTAAGTATTTAGAAAATACTTAATTTTTCTACTTGTTATTTTGTGATTATTTGTTTTATTAACTGACTAATTGTTAGTTACAGTATGGGTAAACAAAAGTTGTCAAACATCTATCTTAAATTAGATAGGTCATCCAACGAGAAGGGAAGTTCATCCCAAACCAAACCCTCAAATCACCTTGCAATCCCTGAAGAAGGAATATTTGTGCGAAAGGCACACTATGAGGAACCACTTTCTCCTAGTAAAAGAAGTCTGATTATTAGAAAAAGTAAAGAGAAAATAAAGAAAATCCGAGAAAAGAAAGTTAAACAGGAAACCCAAGAATTAACCAATAAAACACCTTGGGAGGACAAGCTAGATGAGAAATGGGCAGATCTGTATATGCTAGCTACAGTAGCAGTAAATGCAAATCTTGAATAATTTTTACTCAAGTTTTAGCACCTTTATTATCTACAGTCTAGAAACCTTATTCAGTAAATAAATAAATTTACAAATAAAATCTAGTGTGTTTTAACTTTTTAGTTATTTTGTAGTTACGCAGTATGAAATAATATTTAAAGGTTTTTTTTTATATAAAATTTGGTATAAATTTTTAACTTAGTATTTATATGTATTTTGCTAAACAGCATGAACAACTTGTCTGACGCCCTTCAGAACTTAAATCTCTATCAGGTAAAAATAGAGGTTTCCAGAGATTTCAATAGGTATATACCAGACATAGAAGAACCTATTGAATTTCATGCTTCACCACCTCCAGAGAAACCCAAGCCCAAGAAAAGAAGGAGATTTGTAGGATGGAGACGTGTGCGTAGGAGTAAGCCTACAACAAGGAAAATCCCTAAAATAGAAAATCCTTTAAACAAAGGAAAGGGGGTGGAAGTCAGTAAAGGTTATAGGCCACTGGAAATGGAATTGGGAGAAGATTCTAGACCATCAGGAATGGAATATGGAGAAGGTTCTAAGCAAACTCAGAAGGAAGTTGGGGAAAGTTCTAGACAAGTTGAGGAGTTACCTTTTCAGGAGGAATTAGATCGGGCATTGGCGAGCTGTGATGTCGTTAGGCCAATTAATAATAATCTATACCCTACTCTTGAAACACAACTACCAATGAACTTGGACCCCGCAATCCCATAACCTATTATCCACTCTCAGCCTCTAGGGATAGATGAGTGGTGGACAAATGATTGGCAGTTCCAAAACCTGATCAACAGTCCTTATTCCTTCCTTCCTCAGTTCGACCCGGAACCATTACCAAATCCACCCATGAGTAACGAGAATTTAGCAGAACTTCTCCATTTTGGCGAAGAGTTAATGGATGCGGGAAATAGAATCCGGGAGATAGGGGGACAAATTGCCTGGAAATATGATGAAAGGGAGCTTCGTTTTTAGGAAAACAAATGATGAAAGATGGTAGGTTTATGAAACTGTTGTTGTGTAATAGTAATAGTAAAATCAGTATGTGTAAAATAAATAATAAAACGGTTGTATATAGAAGCATGATATAATCTATAAAACAAATGGAATTTTAGAAAAATTTACAAATTTGTTTGTATATTCATTTACGTGATTATGTGCAATTAATTATGACATTGGATTATTTCTTTTATACTAATTATTTATCTATAAATTAATTATCAGATGGAAAACGCTAATAACGAACCAGTAAATGAGGTTAATCAATTTGAACAACAACCGGGGGATCAATATATGACTAGGCAGGATATAGAAAATATCGTTGCTCAAGGGATAGCCAATGCTATTCCGGCAATAGTCGCTGCTGTCCAGAAACCTGCTGAACCTCAACAAATCATTCCGAGCAAACGTATTTCTGAAGATAACTTCAGTAATAGTGTAAACAAAGGCAATGATCATGTTAATCATGATAATGAACCACGGCAAGCTCTGCTCCCAAAGAAAATGAAAGCCGCAACACCTGGTTGCATTTTCAAAGAATTTCTTGCTTGTAAACCATCTGAGTTTGCAGGCAATGAAGGAGCAACTGCGACACTACGTTGGTTAGAGAAAACCGAGGCAGTAATTGCCATAAGTAAATGTGACAAGGATGATCAGGTCATGTACGCGTCAAATCTTTTCAAAGAAGGGGCGCTAGAATGGTGGAACACTGTGTTACAAGCTAAAGGAAGAAATAGGGCTTATGCCATGAACTGGGAAGAATTTAAAAGTCTTGTAGAAAGAAAATTCTGTCCCGAATATGAAAAAGATCAAATGGCAAATAAATTCCTAAACCATCGTATGACGGGTGTAGATTGTCGCGGTTATACTTCGACATTCTTTGAATATGCTAGAGTGGTGCCAACACTGGCTTCGCCAGAACCGTTACTCATTTCTCGCTATATTTGGGGATTAATTGGTGAAATCCGCAATATCGATAAAGCTGCGAGACCTCGCACTATTGATGATGCAGTGGAATTTGCCAACACCCTAACTGATGAACTGGTGCGCACAAGAGATGATAACAGGAAAAAGGAACTGGCTTAGGAAATTACCCAAGGATTTCGTACGGGTAATAATAACAGCTTCAAGAGAAGAGGAACAGGGCAATCTTCAAATCCGCCATTCTGCAGGAATTGCAGAAAGAAACATTTTGGAAGATGTAGTGTAACCTGCAATTTTTGTTAAATGGTAGGACATCGTGTAGAAAATTGTAGAAAGAAAACCATAGTCTGCTATAACTGTGGAGAAGCCGGGCATTTTAAACCAGAATGTCCTAAATTGGGCAAACCAGCAGACAACAAAGCCAAGATAGCCGACGGAGCTACTAAGAAGAATGTCAGAGCATTCCAGCTGACCACTCAAGAAGCATAACTCATTCCAGATGTGATAGCTTGTACGTTCCTAGTTCACAACGTGTATGCAAAAGTATTATTTGACTCTGGTGCAAACCAAAGTTTTATCAATACTTCATTCTGCCAAGCTCTTAATATACCTTTAACCAATATTAGGCAATTTTTTACAGTCGAAACGGCTGATGGGAATTCAGTTAAAATAGATAAAGTTCTGCAAAATGTAGAAGTAGAACTTTTAAGTCATAAATTTTCTGCAACCCTATTGCCTATGAAATTAGCTGAATTCGATGTTGTGTTAGGAATGGATTGGTTAGTAGCCAACCATGCTCGAATTCTTTGTGATAAGAATTCCATAGAAATTCAAACACCTATCGGAGAAGTCATTATGATTACAGGAAATAAACCACGTAAACCCATGAAGTTCATATTAGTAATGAAAGTTGCTAGTTATGAACGAAAGCAAGGAATAGTATATATGATTTCAGTAATCATTAGTACTAAGGGCAAAGAACTTAAGGAAATTCCTGTAGAATCAGAATACCCAGAGGTATTCCCAGAAGAGTTACCAAGATTACCACCAGATAGGAAGGTAGAATTTAGAATTCATTTAATTCCAGGAACTATACCGATAGCCAAGGCACCTTATCAGTTAGCACCCAAAGAAATGTTAGAATTGAAAAAGCAATTAGATGAATTACTAAGTAAAGGTTTTATACAACCTATTTCATCCCCGTGGGGAGCACCAGTGTTGTTTGTTAAGAAGAAGGATGGTTCATTGAGAATGTGTATTGATTATAGAGAATTGAATAAGGTTACAATTTAGAATCGATACCCATTACCTAGGATTGATGATCTTTTTGATCAACTTCAAGGAGCTAGATATTTTTCTAAGATTGATTTACTCTCCGGATATCATCAATTAAAGGTGCAAGAGGAAGATGTGCCTAAGACTGCTTTCAGAACTAGGTATGGTCATTACGAGTTTACAGTCATGCCCTTTGGGTTAACGAATGCACCTGCAGCATTCATGGACATGATGAATAGGATATGTAAACCGTATTTGGATAAATTTGTAATTGTCTTCATAGATGATATACTTATTTATTCAAAAAGTCAGGACGAACATTGTCAGCACTTGCATGCACTCTTAACTTTGTTAAGAAAAGAAAAGTTGTACGCCAAATTCTCGAAGTGTGAATTTTGGTTACAAGAAGTGAAATTCTTAGGACATATGGTAAATCACAAAGGTATTCATGTAGATCCTGCTAAGATAGAGGCGATTACCAATTGGAAGGTTCCACAAACTGCAATGGAAATTAGAAGTTTTATAGGTTTAGCTGGCTACTATAGACGGTTTATTAAGGATTTTTCCAAGATAGTTGTACCATTAACTAAGCTAACCTGTAAAGCAGTTAAGTTTGAATGGGGACCTAAACAAGAAGAAGCTTTTAGAATCTTGAAACAGAAACTAACCAATGCCCCAATCTTAGCCTTACCAGAAAGAACTGAAGATTTTGAAGTATATTGTGATGCTTCAAAACTAGGATTTGGATGTGTGCTAATGCAACGCAAGAAGGTAATTGCGTATGCCTCAAGACAATTGAAAAAGCACGAGGAAAATTATACAACTCATGATTTAGAATTAGGAGCTGTAATTTTTGCCCTTAAGATTTGGAGACATTATCTTTACGAAAGTAAATTTACTGTCTATACAGACCACAAAAGTTTAAAATATATTTTTGGGCAAAAAGAATTAAACATGAGGCAAAGGAGATGGATGGAAATTTTAAGTGATTACGACTATGATATTCAGTATCACGAAGGAAAGGAAAATGTAGTTGCAGATGCCTTAAGTCGTAAGTACCATGAGAAACAACGACGAGTTCATGCTCTCAGATTAAATCTACAGTTAGATTTAATGGAACAACTGAAGCATTTTCAAGAAACAGCAATAGAGGATATTGCTGAAGGAATGAAAGGACGAATAAAAGAATTAGAACAAGGAGATGATGGAATTTGGAGATTCCATAAGAAAAGGATTTGGGTGCCAAAGCAGGGAGAATTAAGAAAGAAGATTTTAGAAGAAGCTCATAAATCTAGGTATACCTATCACCCTGGAAACAATAAAATGTATCAAGATTTAAGAAATAATTTCTGGTGGATAGGCATGAAGAAGGATATAGCTAGATATGTTTCTAAGTGTCTTACTTGTTCACAAGTTAAGGCAGAACATTAGAAACCTTCAGGTCTACTCCAACAATTAGAAATGCCAATATGGAAATGGGAACTCATAACAATGGATTTTGTTACTAAGTTACCCAAAACCAGAAAAGGTAATGACGCGATTTGGGTAATAGTGGATCGATTAACCAAATCTGCTCACTTTCTGCCTATGAAAGAAATCTTTAGCATGGAAAGATTGGCAAAGTTGTATGTAGATAAAGTCGTATCTCTACATGGAGTTCCACTCTCCATTGTATCAGATAGAGATAGTCGTTTCACTTCTCATTTGTGGAAAAGTTTCCAACAAGCTATGGGAACTCGACTAAATTTAAGCACTGCATACCATCCACAAACAGACGGGCAAAGTGAAAGAACGATCCAAACTCTAGAAGATATGCTCCGAGCATGTGTGATAGATTTTGGTGGAAATTGGGACGACCATTTACCATTAATTGAATTCTCCTATAACAATAGTTATCATTCAAGTATCGAAACTGCCCCATTCGAAGCACTGTATGGAAGAAAGTGTAGAACTCCAGTTTGTTGGGCAGAAATAGGAGAAAGTCAATTGTCAGGTTCTGAGATAGTGCAAGAAACTACTGATAAGATTACTCAAATTAAGGAAAGGCTGAAGACGGCTCGAGATTGCCAGAAGAGTTATGCAGACAATAGATGTAAGCCGTTAGAATTCCAAGTTGGAGACAGAGTACTGTTGAAAGTTTCTCCTTGGAAAGGAGTGGTTAGATTTGGTAAGAAAGGAAAGCTAAGTCCAAGATACATAGGACCATTTCCTGTGATCCAACGTATAGGACCAGTTGCTTGTCGTTTACAACTACCAGAAGAGTTAACTGGAGTACATGATGTATTTCATGTATCCAACCTCAAGAAATGTCTATCAGACGAATCTTTGGTAGTACCTCTCCAAGATATAGAGGTAAACGAAAAATTAAAATTTGTAGAAAAACCTCTTCAGATAGAAGACAGAAAAGTGAAGTTTCTCAAGCACAAACGACTAGTGCTAGTTAAAGTCAAGTGGGTTTCAAAACGAGGACCCGAATACACTTGGGAGCTGGAATCAGAAATGAAGCGAAAGTATCCTTAATTATTCCAGTAAATCTCGAGGACGAGATTTTTATTAAGGTGGGGATAATGTAACAACTCTCATCAAAAGTCATATTTATTAAATTAATTTGTCCAATAGGAAACCCTAATTGAGACACCCAAGTGATCCTGTACAAACCCTAAAATTTTCAGAACAATTGGAATCAGGATCAGGGCCCCTAAAACTCAGGGGGGGTAAACCCTAGTAACGATTATCCATATAAAACTCTGTCAAATTCGAATTTTACGATTTTATCAACTCAGCAAGGCTAGGCAAGGACGTGGCTGACCTAGGGTGAAATCGTGTCCCTTGCGCACCGCAAGGATTTAGGCTTACGGTGCGCAAGCCTGGTCAAAGTTTGGGTATAAATAGAGGGCCTTGGGACTCGACTTCTGAAGTTAAAACGACGTAAAACTTCGCTACATGCACTGAGTTACGTACTGTTTACCACTATTAACACACACGGATCACTAATCGCCGCCGCAATACAGGGTAATAACTCGATCGTTGCTACGATTCAATGTCCGATCGATTAAACTATCTAATGGATGTTTAAGTGCTGCCCACATTAGGGTTTATGCTTTGTCATTCGTCGTTAATTCGATGGATGTTTAAGTATCGCACTTTGTCATTCGTTGTGAAGGTTTTAATCTCGTGAGTTATCGTAAATGCTGTATTAAGTTACTAACAGAATTATGTGCTTGTTATTAATTTAGGTTAAAAGGCTAATCATTAGGCTAGGCTCTGCTCAAATTAAATCTGCAATGTGAGTCATTCTCTTTTTATCAAATTACTTTCAAAATCATGTTTATTTTCAAAGATTATGATTATAGTGATTAAGTTTATGTAATCACCAAGTTACAGACGGTATGTGGGGTTTTGTATACATTACTTGATAACCGTCACTATTGGACAACGAGTTAGCCAATGAGTGATATGACCATAGTCACAGAAACCATTGGACAATTAGGTTACCGATGAATGTCGAGTGACAAATACTGTGGGTAGTTGGTTTGATATCTGAAACATTGTAATCTCTCTTAATACTGTAAATTACAATAAACGAGTCGTTTTTTATAAAAGAATGATTCACTCAGTATTTCCCGCTGACAAAACCTTTTTCAAACATGTTTCAGGAGATCTGTTGTGGTCAAGGAAAAGTGCCGAGAAGCACTACAAGCTTAAGGAAGTGGCTCAGTATAAAATAAGGAAACATGTTTTGTAAAATAAAGGATTTCTTCATGAAATCTCAAGATTGTAAATTACCGGGTCGGGGACCGTGACAGCAACTCAACTTTATCTTCAAAGAAAAAATTAAAACTGTCAGGATCTATGCCTTTTCTAGCTTTGTTAAGATACTCTTTCTCATCATCTGTATCAATATCACTTCCGAGATCTGGAAAAATTGGGATTCTTTTCTGATTAGCCTCATCTTCACCCAGAATTCTAGCAACAAGACCTAAACCTGGTGGAATATATTTATCCCAGCTGAAACCTTCAGCCACTTTCTCATCATCTTGATCAATGATACCAAAATAAGTTTTGTTATTTGCATCTTCGATCATTCTAGCATGAGCAGTTTGTGGTTCCTTTTGTTGAGTAATCTGATGAAAAATTGATTTCTGATAATAATCATTTTTCCCATCTTGTGTTCCAGTTGCTTCTTTGTTTTTGCATTCTCGTTTAAAATGTCCTTTACCTTTGCAACGAAAACAAGTGACTTTCGATTTGTCAAACCCTAATGGAGAAGTAGCCATTCCTTGAAACTCATTTCTACCAGTAATTTGTTGAAACTTTTCTGCCCTCCTCCAAGCACTAGCCAAACACCATTTGACATCCATCAACTCAAATTCTTCAGCATCAATCTGGTCATAATCCTCTTTTGTAAGCATCGGATTTCCAATTTTGCCAGCAATCAAACCTTCATACGATTCTAACATAGCAACAAGTGATGACATGTGTTGCTTTGCTATTTCTGTTGGTGCAGTTGTCTGTCAACTTCATCTTCGTTTGAGTCTCAGATTGGGAAAGAGCCCGAACACCGGTAAAGACTGAAGAATGAGAAGACTCGATACTTCAGACTCGTCAACATTCGAGGGGGAGTCTGTTAGTGCATACGCATGTCGACTTCGTCTTGTATCGAGTCTTATACTAGAATTGATAGATTCGGGCACGTTATACGAGAAATAGGGTAGGTTTTAGATGTATTTGGGGCCATTCCGTTTGAGGAGTGCCAGTCCGTTTGAGGAGTGCCAGTCCGTTTGAAGAGTGCCAGTCCGTTTGAAGAGTGCCATTCCGTTTGAGGAGTGCCAGTCCGTTTGAGGAGTGCCATTCCGTTTGAAGCATGTCATGCCACTTTCAAACGGAAGGGCTTGGCCTATAAATACTCTTCAAACGAATTCATTTGTAAAGTTCTTGTTTCCGACGCCGAGGTGCAGTCAAAGTGTTTCTAGCTTGTAAATTGTTCAGAGATCAATATACGAGACAATTAATAGTGAATCCAAGCTAAACGAAGACCGAATCAATGAATTCCGCCTCTGATTCTGTCTGAGCACTCTTCTGATCGACTTGTTAGGTCGTTTCACGATCCTACATGTGGTATCAGAGCTCAGGAGGAAGAGTTCTTACCGTTTAGCTCGTTTTCACATATAATATACATAACAGTGTTTTAACCAATCCTTTAGAGTTTTGGACTTTAATTCGATCTAAAACTTGATAAAACACTTGAGTCCGTTTGAAATTGTTCGACAAATGATGACGTCATAGACCATTCCGTTTGAAAATCATGGGTAATCACGTTTGAAGTTGACCTATTACGTTTGAAATATGTGATCCGTTTGAACTTCTCGTTTGAAGGTGAATTTCTGTTTGAGGGTTTCCGTTTGAAGGTCATCATTTCGTTTAAAAAGAGGAAACATATTCACGTGAACAAGATTCATCGGACCAATGAAATAAATCTAAGCATGTGATATATCTGTTAACATGAAAAGATAAAGGTGTCAGCCTTTGCATGTGATTGTGTTTCGGCAATTATAACAAATAAGAAAAGAGTTTGTTTGGTCAAATCAATTTTTGACAATTTAATGTGATTTTTATGGATATTGTGAAAAGAATAAAAGTTTGTCTGCCTTTTCTATTCAATTCACATGATATTGAACTTTAAAACATTTACTAAATGGGTGGCCCAATGAGAATTGTATTGTGAATAGAATTGTCGGTCGTTTTAATTGTGTTTTATTGGCCCAAGAAGTGTATGATAGCATACATCAATTAAAGTGAAACTAAGGGTTTGTTTGAAGGTTTGAACAAACAGTTCGCACAAGGTATTTAGGTTGTTTGAAGGTTAACAAGTTGTTTGAAAGTGTTACTAGTTCGCACAAGGTGTTTGAACAGTTTGTTTAAAATGGCATAAATGTTTGATGAAAAAGAAAACGATTATCTTGAAAATTTAAATTGTTGGTATATGAGAACTGTGGATAGCAGTTATAGAAATGTAAGTGTGGACATTTGGGTTAAAAGTTTTGAACATTTCATGTGTCAAAAGGATGAAACGTTGGATGAGTTGGAAATACGGTTTAAAATTTTAATAGACAATTTGAGGAAAAAGGATATTAGAATATCAAATGATGAACATATATCGAAATTGGCAAATGCATTACCTGCTAAATGGGATGAATTCTTGGTTGAGCTAAAAAGGAAAGATTTTTTCAAGAACTTTATCCAAAACAGTTCTTTAATGAGGTTAATGCAGAGTTTCGTAAGGAATATAAGAAAAAGAAGGAATTTTTGAACGAAATGGAAAAGAATTTACAAAAATTGGAATTGGATGTACTTACTGAAATAGATAAAAGAATTCGTGTGTGTTTTGCAACAAAGAGTATTTTGAAATATGATATTAAACGGAAATATTATATCGATGAAACTATGAATCCTTTTGATTTCGTTAAACTCTTTTGTGCTGGATCATTCAAGACAAAAACAAAGGAAGTTCCAAAAAATGAAGAATTTGTGAAGAATGGATCTTCAAGTTCTGCATCAGTGTGCTCTAAATGTGATAAACTTGAAGCTGACAATGGCAAACTCTTGAAAGATGCGGAAAGTTTGACATTGGAAGTCAAAAAGTTGAAGGATGAGAAGCAAGCTGATGTTAAACATATCCTTATTTTGCAGGAAATTTGTGAGAAGAAAAAGTCTGAAAATGTTAAACTGTTAAACGACTTGTACAGTTTGACATCAGAAAACAAGAAGTTGAAAGAAAATGGAAAAAATTTTTAAGATAAAATTAAAAATTTTGTAAATGAAAAATCAAAAATTGAAAAAGAATTTCAAAGTCAAATAAAAATTCTTGAAGATGGGAGATCTGCTTTTAGCAAGAATAACATTGAAAAGCAAAAAATGATAAATTCTCATCTTCAGAATATTATTCGACTTGAAAAAGAAGCTGAATGTGCTCAAAACAAAATCAAAGAGTTAGAAGGTAAAATCAGAGAATGGGAAGAAAAGTTGAAGGTTTTTGTGAATACTTCAGCTATTCCCTGTCCTAAACCGGTTAATTCAGTTCCAATAAGTGACAATGTCTAAAACTTTGACAAAGTCAAAGTTGAAGATTGTGATGAGAAAACTGATGATGAAGTTGAAAAAAGAAAAATATTTTTGAAATTAAAAGAAAAATTTCAAGAAACCGTTCTACATTCTACTGAGAAAGGTGAATGCTCAACGCAAAAACCTGTAATGAAGAATGTGGAACAAAAACAAAAGGATAAAAAACCGAAAAATGTTCAAAAAGAAAATAAAAGCTCATCAGTTCAATCATCCAATCATGACAAAAAACCACAAAAATTAGAAAATCAAAACTCAAAAACTGTTGGTAATAAGTGGTGCAGGTTTTACCATAGTGCTCAAAAGCCAAATCCAACATATAAGAGGAGATATGGATATCACAAAGCCAGACAATGCTATGATCTGAGTGTTTGGTGTGAAAGTGGTGATTGGTACGATAACAGAGTGTGTTATACTTGTGGTGTGAGAGGACACATTGCTGTTAACTGCCAGAATTGGAGTTATGAGACGAGAAGATGCTATAACTGCCATATCATAGGTCACATTACCAGGGATTGCCCAATGAGATCAAAGGTAAGATCGAGGGCTGAATCTCAAAAAAAGGCAAAGAAATCAGTCAATGTCAAGCCCAAAGAACAGAAAGTTCAAGAACCTAAAGTTCAAGAACAGAAAGTTCAAGAACAGAAAGTAAAGCTTTCGCAAGGGCAAAAAGACAGACTGAGGAAGAAGAGGAAGAAAGAGAGAGAATATCTCAAAAGGATTTTGTCCTCGGATACAGCTGGTAAAACAGATAAAATTTCTGATAAATCGTCTTGCTCTCCAAAAATGACAAATCAAGCAAAACGAATTCATCAGATAAAAATCTGAGGACGAAAGGGAAAACAAAGAAAGAAGAGAAAGTTGCTGGTGATGAATTTGTTTCTCCGGAAACAAAGGAGCCAGTTGTTGGCGATGAATCTGACTCTTCAAAGTCAGACAAGCCAAGTTCAGGCAATGAATCTGGTGTGGTAAAGCCAGAAGAGCCGTTTGTTAAGCTAAAAGTTGAGAATTCTGGTCTAATGATGGATGATGTAAATTTTCCACCATTCTTGAACAAGAATTCAAAATCACCCAAGGACCGTCAGGCTTGGGTGAATCTGTTTAAATAAGAAAAACCTGACTTGCCGGAGCTCCCAGGTTGGTAAGAGTGGAGCAGGAATCGGCACATTTCTTGAGAAATTCACGAAAGTGATTTCGACTTAAATGTGGTAAATCAGGGACATTAAGTTGTACTTAATTTTCTACAAGTGGTTTTGTTGTTTAAATTGGAATTGTTAAATCCTTACATGTGGTTAAAGAAAACAAGGTGATGAAACCCCATGTTTGAGAAATGACTCACAAAACTTATTTTCTGGAAAAACCATTCTGATTAAAACAAACTTAAGTGTTTTGAAATCATCATGGGAAAATGTTTTGTTGACAGGGGGAGTGCTGATTGTTCATGCCAAGTGAATAGAGAATTGAAGTGATTCTTATCATGTTGTCAGTTTATTTTGTACAGTTGTTTTTCAAATTTTCCCAGAAAATCAAAATTGAAACATATTTTGATTTTAGGGGGAGTAAAAATTTTTAAAAAAATTAGAAAATTTGAAAATGTCATAAACATTGAAAAATTCAAAATGAGTTTTGTTGTATAAAGAGGAAATGATAGTAGATCAGTGAGACTGTCACAACATGCTAAAGAAATGGAGAGATAAAATGTGATAAACGATCTTAATAAAGATGTGACGGTAGGCTCAGCTAGACTAGTAGATTTGCGATAACGATACAAACCTAAATGTAAAAGCCTAGTTCTAGTGGGAAACATGGTTGAAAGCATAGTACTTAGTTTTGTCCTTCTTGATTGTGTGCCTACTCAGTAATCGCTGATTGTCAAATGACATAAAGCTGGTTAAGTTTGCGAACTTTCACAACTTTGCTGAAAAGTCGCTGTGATTGTGCATTTTATTTTGTAAAGATTTAAACTTGTCTTATTTCTTTATTTTGTTTAAGCATTGGACATCCTCTGCGTATACGTGAGTACCGACCTGGATGTTATTGCCTAAACGTTCTGCTTTATTTTCTTTGGTGTTTCGTTTAAGCTTTGGATCACCTCTGCGTATACGGAAGTATCGACCTGGTGGTTAAAGCCTAAACAACTTCAACTTATTTTTATTTTCTTATTTTGTTTAAACATTGGACTTTCTCTGCGCATACGGAAGTATTGACCTGATTGTTAATGTTTAAACATTCTGCTTTGTTTTCGCACAAATCACAGTTGATAAAAGTTTAAAGGCATTAGTTGAGTTAGTGTATTGCTTGATGAGGGGATATGCTGAGATCGTGGGGTCCATAAGAGCTTAGTGCAAATTTAATATACCTTAACGTATCGGTAAGCATTTCGAAAGTTTTTAGATTGAGTTTAAGTGGAAAACAATATCGTCAATCTACGTGAATCGTTTAGAACTGAAAATGTTTAAAGCTTAATGGTGCTAGTGATTGGTCACATAAACTGATATGATCCTCTTACACAAACTCACAAAAATATTGTCTGTAAATATTTATTTATTACATTTCATTTACATTCAAGAATCCAAAAAGATTTTCGGAGTGTTTTAGCATAATCTTTTGAAAAATCCAAAACGATTTTCGACAACTGATGATGAAGAGCTGATTTTCGAAATTCCAAGTGCTGAACATGATGAACAGGTTTGGGAGTGTGTGTGCTAAATTGTAAAATTTTGAATTAAGAAGAAGTTAAGATTAGTTAATCAGGATCATTAATTTGAACTTGATATAACTATTTCCAGTAAGTTTTTCTTATTGATTTAAGTAAAAACTTATGTTTTGGTGAGAAGTGTGCAGGAGATGTGTTGAACAAGAGTTAAAGCCAGGATGTGATCTCGAGGTGATAGCTAATTCTAGACGGCGATCCCACCATGATGAGAGGGGGAGTCTGACGAGGTTAGAGCCAAAGAGAAGATCTTGGTACATGCTAAAAAAGAAAGGAGACCGATCAAGATTAAAGAGTCGTCATGATGAATACTCTCACTGAAGATTCCGTCAACATTCAAGGGGGAGTCTGTTGGGGCAGTTGTCTGTCGACTTCATCTTCGTTCGAGTCTCAGATTGGGAAAGAGCCCGAAGACCGGTAAAGACTGAAGAATGAGAAGACTCGATACTTCAGACTCGTCAACATCCGAGGGGGAGTCTGTTAGTGCATACGTCTGTCGACTTCGTCTTGTATCGAGTCTTATACTAGAATTGATAGATTAGGCCACGTTATACGAGAAATAGGGTAGGTTTTAGATGTATTTGAGGCCATTTCATTTGAGGAGTGCCAGTCCGTTTGAGGAGTGCCAGTCCGTTTGAAGAGTGCCAGTCCGTTTGAAGAGTGCCATTCCATTTGAGGAGTGCCATTCCGTTTGAAGCATGCCATTCCGTTTGAAGCATGTCATGCCACTTTCAAACGGAAGGGCTTGGCCTATAAATACTCTTCAAATGAATTCATTTGTAACGTTCTTGTTTCCGACGCTGAGGTGTCGTCGAAGTGTTTCTAGCTTGTAAATTGTTCAGAGATCAATATACGAGACAATTAATAGTGAATCCAAGCTAAACGAAGACCGAATCAATGAATTCCGCCTCTGATTCTGTCTGAGCACTCTTCTGATCGACTCGTTAGGTCGTTTCACGATCCTACAATTTCTTGAAACATATTTTGACCAGTTTGAATGTTTAAGGTAACATTGCATTGCAGATTTGTAGAATTCTGTTGTTGAGGACTTGGTGTAGTAAAATTAGGATCAAAACTTGAATATGAAGATGAAGATCCACCACTCTGTGTCACATTACTACCCTTTGTTCCAGACGAACTATTAGCACTAAAACCAGTTTGAATCTTTGGGCTAGGGTTGGGGGTAGCCTCAAACTTCTTCCCTCTGTAATATAAACTGACATCTTGTTGAGCATTTGGATTCTTCATGATTGCCGTTTTCTGAATATCCAACTCGTGCTCTTCAATCCTTTGAATAAACTGTGCCTGATTCATATTTTTCGATTTTCTCATGTGTTTCACAATCAACAGATAAGTTCCCCATTTTTGCTGTGGTAATGCATCAGCAAGTTTATCAACCCATTCATCATCATCTTTCTTAATGTCCAATCTTCCCATTTCCAATACCAACTGACAATATCTATCAATGGTCATCTTTATTGTTTCATGATCGAAATCTGCAAACATATCAAATGATTTCTTCAATAACGCCTTTTTGTTTTTGATCATATTTGCGCTTCCTTTGAATTTTTGAATCAATGCCGTCCAAGTAGACCTAGCAGTACCCTCATGTTGGAGTAAAACAAAGATGTCTTTTTTAATCGCTTATTGAAGAATACTAATCATCATTTTTTCACTTATATACTTCAATTTATCAATCTCTGTAAAGTCACTGAATCCCTTTTCAAGCCCACGTTCATTTTTTGGTTTTTCGAAATCTTTCTCCAATGAACACCGTGATTCAAATTTGTAAGCTTGCACCTAGTTCTCGAATCGATTTTTCCATCCTTGAAAATCTTCAATGTACATAAGCTTTGGCGGTTTTTGGTGAGTTCTCGTCTCATTCTCACTGTACAAAGTTTCGGCAGCTGTAACAGTAGATCGGTGTCACAAACGCATTGTAGAATTCCTTTTCCATGTTTCGTAAAATTGTTTCTCAAAAGTTCAAGTTTCACACGAAATACAGAAAATTTGCTAATTTCCCTTGAAAGTGGCAGTGGTCATTTCAAGCGGAATCACTTTTCAAGCGGAATCATTTTTCAAGCGGAATAAGGTGTACTTTTCAAACGGAATTACAATTTCAAGCGGAATCAGATGATTTTTCAAGCAGAATAGCGATTTCAAGCGGAATCAGGTAATTTCGTTTGAAATTACCCCAACTTTTCAAACGGAATTAGATGTCTCGTTCAAACGGAATTACCTTTTTGGCCCATTTTTATCAGATTTTGTCCGAATTTAGGTCTGATTCTTTCAAGGGTTTGTTAAAACTGTATTTTACACGTAATATCAAAAGATCAGCCCATTTTAACCGTAAAAACTTGTTCAATTATGAAAAGATGCTGTAGAAGTCAGAAAATATGGCTGTTTTGGCAAGACCTCTTCTTCCTGAGCTCTGATACCACTTGTAGGATCATTTTGTGACCCAAACGAGTCATTCAGAAGAGTTCTTATCTATAAGAAAGGCGGAAACAGACGTATAGATTTGGAAACAGCTTGATTCACAATTTAAACGTCTTGTATATTGATTCAACACTGTTTACAATCACTAGACAGACCGGCAGTACCTCGGTATATCAATCTAATTCCGTTCCAAATGACTAGACATGAAGCCTATATATAATGGAGGTGATTCCGCTTGAAAGTGGCACTGACACTTTCAAGCGGAATTAGAAATGTTAATTTCCCTTGCAAGTGGCACTGGCCATTTCAAGCGGAATTACAATGTTAATTTCCCTTGAAAGTGGCACTGACCATTTCAAGCGGAATTACATTGTTAATTTCCCTTGAAAGTGGCAGTGGCTGTTTCAAGCGAAATTACCCACTTTAACACAAACCCTAGTTTCTCGTACAATGTGCCCCGATCTAACAATTCTATTACAAGACTCGATATAAGACGAAGTCGATAAACGTAATACACCAACAAAACACTCAAAAAATGGCTACAATTAAAGGAATGTGTTTAGTGACGGTATCAGTTTCCTAAGGATCATTTTGTGACCCAAACGAGTCATTCAGAAGAGTTCTTATCTATAAGAAATGCGGAAACAGACGTATAGATTGGGAAACAGCTTGATTCACACTTTAAACGTCTTGTATATTGATTTAACACTGTTTACAATCACTAGACAGACCGGCAGCACCTCGGTATATCAATCTAGTTCCGTTCCAAATGACAAGACATGAAGCCTATATATAATGGAGGTGATTCCGCTTGAAAGTGGCACTGACACTTTCAAGCGGAATTTGAAATGTTAATTTCCCTTCAAAGTGGCACTGACCATTTCAAGCGGAATTACAATGTTAATTTCCCTTGAAAGTGGCACTGACCATTTCAAGCGGAATTACAATGTTAATTTCCCTTGAAAGTGGCAGTGGCTGTTTCAAGCGAAATTACCCACTTTAACACAAACCCTAGTTTCTCGTACAATGTGCCCTGATCTAACAATTCTATTACAAGACTCGATATAAGACGAAGTCGATAGACGTAATACACCAACAAAACACTCAAAAAATGGGTACAAGTAAAGGAATGTGTTTAGTGACGGCATCAGTTTCCTAATTAATGGAGAAAGGTCTGGTGGCAAGAAAAGCTGCTTCCAAGAGGTCGTCAAGTGTTTTCGCTCGACGATTCCAATCTTGGGTGGTTGGTTTGGCCCTTGTTCCTGTAACTCGAATATTAGCTCAGTATATCCCATTTTAATTTTACACCATTGTGAACCTTACGCCCTTTTTACTCTCTGATCAAGGTTCTCAGCATTGAAAAATCTTTGTAAACTAAGTCACACGTGTATATGTTGGCATTTAAGAGATAAATAGTCAAGAAAATCAAGAGCAATAGTGATATACATGCGGATTAGACACCAAAAAATAAACACTCAAAAATGGCTACAATTTAACGAATGTGTTTAGTGACGGCATCAGTTTCCTAATTGATGGAGAAAGGTCTGTTGGCAAGAAAAGCTGCTCCCAGGAGGTTTTCAAGTGTTTTCGCTCGATGTTTCCATACTTGGGTGGTTGGTGTGCCCCTTGTTCCTGTAACTCGAATCCTACCCCTATGTTTCCCATTTTAATTTTACACCATTGTGAACCTTACGCCTTTTTTACTCTTTGATCGAGGTTCTTGACATTGAAAAATCTTTGTAAACTAAATCACACGTGTAAAAGTTCACATTTAAGAGATATAAATTCATGAAAATCAAGAGCAATGTTGATATATATACGGATTAGACATCAAAAAATAAACACTGAAAAATGGCTACAATTTAAGGAATGTGTTTAGTGACGACATCAGATTCCTAATTGATGGAGAAAGGTCTGGTGGCAAAAAAAGCTGCTTCCAGGAGGTTGTCAAGTGTTTTCGCTCGACTATTCCATTCTTGGGTGGTTGGTTTGGCCCTTGTTCCTGTAACTCGATTCCTAGCCCCAGATATCCCATTTTAGTTTTACACCATTGTGAACCTTTCGCCATTCTTACTCTCTGATCTAGGTTCTCGACATTGAAAAATCTTCATAAACTAAATCATACATGTAAATGTTGACATTTAAGAGAGATACAGTCAAGAAAATCAAGAGCAATGGTGATATATATGCGGATTAGACACCAAAAAATAAACACTCAAAAAATGGCTACAATTAAGGAAATTGTTTAGTGACGGCATCAGATTCCTAATTGATGGAGAAAGGTCTCGTGGCAAGAAAAGCTGCTTCCTGGAGGTTGTCAAGTGTTTCCGTCCTTCGATTCCATTCTTGGGTGGTTGGTTTTGCCCTTGTTCCTGTAACCCGAATCCTAGCCCGTTATATCCCATTTTAGTTTTACACCATTGTGAACCTTACGCCTTTTTTACTCTCTGATCGAGGTTCTCGGCATTGAAAAATCTTCATAAACTAAATCACACGTGTATATGTTAACATTTATAAGATATGCTGTCAAGAAAATCAAGAGCAATGGTGATATATATGCGGATTAGACACCAAAAAATATACACTCAAAAAATGGCTACAATTTAAGGAATGTGTTTAGTGACGGCATCAGATTCCTAATTAATGGAGAAAGGTCTGGTGGCAAGAAAAGCTGCTTCCAGGAGGTTGACAAGTGTTTTCCCTCGATGATTCCATTCTCGGGTGGTTGGTTTGCCCCTTGTTCCTGTAACACGAATCCTTGCCCAGTATATCCCATTTTAGTTTTACAGCATTGTGAACCTTACTCCGTATTTACTCTCTGATCGAGGTTCTCGGCGTTGAAAAATCTTTGTAAACTAAATTACACGTGTATATGTTGACATTTAAGAGATATACAGTCAAGAAAATCAAGAGCAATGGTGATATATATGCGGATTAGACACCAGAAAATAAAAACTCAAAAAATGGCTACAATTTAAGGAATGTGTTTAGTGACGACATCAGATTGCTAATTGATGGAGAAAGGTATTGTGGCAAGAAAAACTGCTTCTAGAGGATTGTCAAGTGTTTTCGCTCGACGATTCCATTCTTGGGTGGTTGGTTTGGCCCTTGTTCATGTAACTCGAATCCTAGTCCGGTATATCCCATTTTAGTTTTACACCCTTGTGAACCTTACGCCTTTTTTACTCTTTGATCGAGGTTCTCGACGTTGAAAAATCTTCCTAAACTAAATCACACGTATATATGTTGACATTTAAGTTATATATAGTCAAGAAAACCAATAGCAATGGTCATATATATGCGGATTAGACACCAAAAAATAAACACTCAAAAAATGGCTACAATTTAAGAATGTGTTTAGTGACGGCATCAGATTCCTAATTGATGGAAAAAGGTTAGGTGGCAAGAAACGCTGCTTTCAAGAGGTTTTCAAGTGTTTTCGCTCAACAATTCCATTCTTGGGTGGTTGGTTTTGCCCTTGTTCCTGTAACCCGAATCCTAGCCCGGTATATCCCATTTTAGTTTTACACCATTGTGAACCTCATGCCTTTTTTACTCTCTGATCGAGGTTCTCGGCAATGAAAAATCTTTGTAATCTAAATCACACATGTATATGTTAACATTTTTGAGATATAGAGTCAACAAAATCAAGAGCAATGGTGATATATATGCGGACTAGACACCAAAAAATAAGCTCTCAAAAAATGGCTACAATTTAAGGAATTTTTTTAGTGACGGCATGAGATTCCTAATTGATGGAGAAAGGTCTGGTGGCAAGAAAAGCTGCTTCCAGGAGGTTGTCAAGTGTTTTCGTTCGACGATTCCATTCTTAGGTGGTTGGTTTGGCTCTTGTTCCTGTTACCCGAATCCTAGCCCGGTATAACCCATTTTAGTTTTACACCATTGTGAACCTTACGCCTTCTTTACTCTCTGATCGAGGTTCTCGGCATTGAAAATCTTCGTAAACTAAATCACACGTGTATATGTTGACATTTTAGAGATATACAGTCAACAAAATCAAGAGCAATGGTGATATATATGCGGATTAGACACCAGAAAATAAACACTCAAAAAATGGCTACAATTTAAGGAATGTGTTTAGTGACGACATCAGATTGCTAATTGATGGAGAAAGGTATTGTGGTAAGAAAAACTGCTTCTAGAGGATTGTCAAGTGTTTTCGCTCGACGATTCCATTCTTGGGTGGTTGGTTTGGCCCTTGTTCATGTAACTCGAATCCTAGCCCGGTATATCCCATTTTAGTTTTACACCCTTGGGAACCTTACGCCTTTTTTACTCTTTGATCGAGGTTCTCGACATTCAAAAATCTTCGTAAACTAAATCACACGTATATATGTTGACATTTAAGTTATATATAGTCAAGAAAACCAATAGCAATGGTGATATATATGCGGATTAGACACCAAAAAATAAACACTCAAAAAATGGCTACAATTTAAGAATGTGTTTAGTGACGGCATCAGATTCCTAATTGATGGAAAAAGGTCAGGTGGCAAGAAACGCTGCTTTCAAGAGGTTTTCAAGTGTTTTCGCTCAACAATTCCATTCTTGGGTGGTTGGTTTTGCCCTTGTTCCTGTAACCCGAATCCTAGCCCGGTATATCCCATTTTAGTTTTACACCATTGTGAACCTCATGCCTTTTTTACTCTCTGATCGAGGTTCTCGGCAATGAAAAATCTTTGTAAACTAAATCACACATGTATATGTTAACATTTTTGAGATATAGAGTCAACAAAATCAAGAGCAATGGTGATATATATGCGGACTAGACACCAAAAAATAAGCTCTCAAAAAATGGCTACAATTTAAGGAATTTGTTTAGTGACGGCATGAGATTCCTAATTGATGGAGAAAGGTCTGGTGGCAAGAAAAGCTGCTTCCAGGAGGTTGTCAAGTGTTTTCGTTCGACGATTCCATTCTTAGGTGGTTGGTTTGGCTCTTGTTCCTGTTACCCGAATCCTAGCCCGGTATAACCCATTTTAGTTTTACACCATTGTGAACCTTACGCCTCTTTTACTCTCTGATCGAGGTTCTCGGCATTGAAAATCTTCGTAAACTAAATCACACGTGTATATGTTGACATTTTAGAGATATACAGTCAACAAAATCAAGAGCAATGGTGATATATATGCGGATTAGACACCAGAAAATAAACACTCAAAAAATGGCTACAATTTAAGGAATGTGTTTAGTGACGACATCAGATTGCTAATTGATGGAGAAAGGTATTGTGGTAAGAAAAACTGCTTCTAGAGGATTGTCAAGTGTTTTCGCTCGACGATTCCATTCTTGGGTGGTTGGTTTGGCCCTTGTTCATGTAACTCGAATCCAAGCCCGGTATATCCCATTTTAGTTTTACACCCTTGGGAACCTTACGCCTTTTTTACTCTTTGATCGAGGTTCTCGACATTGAAAAATCTTCGTAAACTAAATCACACGTATATATGTTGACATTTAAGTTATATATAGTCAAGAAAACCAATAGCAATGGTGATATATATGCGGATTAGACACCAAAAAATAAACACTCAAAAAATGGCTACAATTTAAGAATGTGTTTAGTGACGGCATCAGATTCCTAATTGATGGAAAAAGGTCAGGTGGCAAGAAACGCTGCTTTCAAGAGGTTTTCAAGTGTTTTCGCTCAACAATTCCATTCTTGGGTGGTTGGTTTTGCCCTTGTTCCTGTAACCCGAATCCTAGCCCGGTATATCCCATTTTAGTTTTACACCATTGTGAACCTTACGCCTTTTTTACTCTCTGATCGAGGTTCTCGGCATTGAAAATCTTCGTAAACTAAATCACACGTGTATATGTTGACATTTTAGAGATATACAGTCAACAAAATCAAGAGCAATGGTGATATATATGCGGATTAGACACTAAAAAATAGATGCTCAGAAAATGGCTACAATTTAAGGAATGTGTTTAGTGATGACATCAGATTCCTAATTGATGGAGAAAGGTCTGGTGGTAGGAAAAGCTGCTTCCAGGAGGTTGTCAAGTATTTTCGCTCGACGATTCTATTCTTGGGTGGTTTGTTTGACCCTTGTTCCAGTAACTCGAATCCTAGCCCGGTATATCCCATTTTAGTTTTACACCATTGTGAACGTTACGTCTTTTTTACTCTCTGATCGAGGTTCTCGGAATTGAAAAATCTTCGTTAACTAAATCACACGTGTATATGTTGACATTTAAGAGATATACAGTCAAGAAAATCATGTGCAATGGTGATATATATGCGGTTAGACACCAAAAAATATACACTCAAAAAACGGCTACAATTTAAGGAATGTGTTTGGTGACGACATCAGATTCCTAATTGATAGAGAAAGGTCTAGTGGGAAGAAAAGCTGCTTCCAGGAGGTAGTCAAGTGTTTTCGCTCGATGATTCCATTCGTGGGTAGTTAGTATGGCCCTTGTTACTGTAACTCGAATCCTAGCCCGGTATATCTCATTTTAGTTTTACACCATTGTGAACCTCACGCCTTTTTTACTCTCTGATCGAGGTTCTCGGCATTGAAAAATCTTCGTAAACTAAATCATACGTGTATTTGTTGACATTTAAGAGATATACAGTCAACAAAATCAAGAGCAATGGTGATATATATGCAGATTAGACACCAAAAAATAAATACTCAAAAATGGCTACAATTTAAGGAATGGGTTTTGTAACGGCATCAGATTCCTAATTGATGGAGAAAGGTCTGGTGGCAAGAAAAGTTGCTTCCAGGAGGTTGTCAAGTGTTTTCGCTCGATGATTCCATTCTTGGGTGGTTGGTTTTGCCTTTGTTCCTGTAACTCGAATCCTAGCCCGGTATATCCCATTTTAGTTTTACACCATTGTGAACCTTACGCCTTTTTCACTCTCTGATCGAGGTTCTCGGCATTAAAAAATCTTCGTAAACTAAATCACACGTGTATATCTTGGCATTTAAAAGATATACACTCAAGAAAATCAAGAGCAATGGTGATATATATGCAGATTAGACACCAAAAAATAAATACTCAAAAATGGCTACAATTTAAGGAATGGGTTTTGTAACGGCATCAGATTCCTAATTGATGGAGAAAGGTCTGGTGGCAAGAAAAGTTGCTTCCAGGAGGTTGTCAAGTGTTTTCGCTCGATGATTCCATTCTTGGGTGGTTGGTTTTGCCCTTGTTTCTGTAACTCGAATCCTAGCCCGGTATATCCCATTTTAGTTTTACACCATTGTGAACCTTACGCCTTTTTCACTCTCTGATCGAGGTTCTCGGCATTAAAAAATCTTCGTAAACTAAAGCACACGTGTATATCTTGGCATTTAAAAGATTTACAGTCAAGAAAATCAAGAGCAATGGTGATATATATGCGGATTAGACACCAAAAACTCAAAAAAATGCTACAATTTAAGGAATGTGTTTTGTGATGGCATCAGATACCTATTTGATGGAGAAAGGTCTTGTGGCAAGAAAAGCTGCGTACAGGAGATTGTCAAGTGTTTTCGCTCGACGATTCCATTCATGGGTCTTTGGTTTGGACCTTGTTCCTCTAACTCGAATCCTAGCCCAGTATATCCAATTTTAGTTTTACACCATTGTGAACCTTACGCCTTTTTTACCCTCTGATCGATGTTCTCTGCATTGAAAAATATTCGTAAACTAAATCACATGTGTATATGTTGACATTTAGGTGATATGCATTCAAGAAAATCAAGAGCAATGGTGATATATATGCGGATTAGACACCAAAAAATAAGTACTCAAAAATGGCTACAATTTAAGGAATGTGTTTAGTGACGGCATCAGATTCCTAACTAATGGAGGAAGGTCGGGTGGCAAGAAAAGCTACTTCGAGGAGGTTGTCAAGTGTTTTCACTCAACGATTCCATTCTTGGGTGGTTGGTTTGACCCTTGTTCCTATAACTCGAATCCTAGCCCGGTATATCCCATTTTAGTTTTACACCATTGTGAAGCGTACGCCTTTTTACTCTCTGATCGAGGTTCTCGGAATTGAAAAATCTTAGTAAACTAAATCACACGTGTATATGTTGACATTTAAGAGATATAAAGTCAAGAAAATCAAGAACAATGGTGATATATATGCGGATTAGACACCAAAAAATAAACACTCAAAAAATTGCTACAATTTAAGGAATGTGTTTTGTGACGGCATCAGGTTCCTAATTGATGGAGATAGGTCTGGTGGCAAGAAAAGCTGCTTCCAGGAGGTTGTCAAGTGTTTTCGCTCGACAATTCCATTCTTGGGTTGTTGGTTTGGCGCTTGTTTCTGTAACTCGAATCCTAGCCCGGTATATCCCATTTTAGTTTTACACCATTGTGAACTTTACGCCTTTTTCACTCTCTGATCGAGGTTCTCGGCATTGAAAAATCTTCGTAAACTAAATTACAAGTGTATATCTTGAGATTTAAGAGATATATAGTCAAGAAAATCAAGAGAATGGTGATATATATGCGGATTAGACACCAAAAAATAAGCACTCAAAAAATGTCTACAATTTAAGGAATGTGTTTAGTGACGGCATCAGATTCCTTATTGATGGAGAATAGTCTGGTGGCAAGAAAAGCTGCTTCCAGGAGGTTGTCAAGTGTTTTCGCTCGACGATTCCATTCTTGGGTGGTTGGTATGGCCTTTGTTCATGTAACTCGAATCCTAACCCGGTATATCCAATTTTAGTTTTACACCATTGTGAACCTTACGTCTTTTTTACTCTCTGATCGAGGTTCTTGGAAATGAAAAATCATCGTAAACTAAATCACACGTGTATATGTTGACATTTAAGACATATATAGTCAAGAAAATCAAGAGCAATAGTGATATATATGCGGATTAGACACCAAAAAATAAGCACTCAAAAAATGGCTACAATTTAAGGAATGTGTTTAGTGACGGCATCAGATTCCTAATTGATAGAGAAAGGTCTGGTGGCAAGAAAAGTTGCTTCCAGGAGGTTGACAAGTGTTTTCACTCGACAATTCTATTCTTGGGTCGTTGGTTTGGCCCTTGTTCCGGTAACTCGAATCCTAGCCCGGTATATCCCATTTTAGTTTTACACCATTGTGAACCTTACGCCTTTTTTACTCTTTGATCGTGGTTCTCTGCATTAAAAAATGTTCGTAAACTAAATCACACGTGAATATGTTGACATTTAAGAGATATACAGGCAACAAAATCAAGAGCAATGGTGATACATATGCGGATTAGACACCAAAAAATAAATACTAAAAAAATGGCTACAATTTAAGGAATGGGTTTAGTGACGGGATCACATTCCTAATTGATGGAGAAAGGTCTGGTGGCAAGAAAACTTGCTTCCAGGAGGTTGTCAAGGGTTTTCGCTCATTATTGGGTGGTTAGTTTGGCCCTTGTTCCTGTAACTCGAATCCTAGCCCGGTATATCCCATTTTAGTTTTACACCATTGTGAACCTTACGCCTTTTTCACTCTCTGATCGAGGTTCTCGGCATTGAAAAATCTTTGTAAACTAAATCACACGTGTATATCTTGACATTTAAGAGATATACAGTCAAGAAAATCAAGAGCAATGGTGATATATATATATATATGCGGATTAGACATCAAAAAATAAACACTAAAAAAATGGCTATAATTTAAGTAATGTGTTTTGTGAAGGCATCATATTCCTAATTGATGGAGAAAGGTCTGGTGGCAAGAAAAGCTGCTTACAGGGGGTTGTCAAGTGTTTTCGCTCGACGATTCCATTCTTGGTTCGTTGGTTTGGCCCTTGTTCCGGTAACTCGAATCCTGGCCCGGTATATACCATTTTAGTTTTACACCATTGTGAACCTTACGCCTTTTTTACTCTCTGATCGAGGTTCTCTGCGTTGAAAAATCTTCGTAAACTAAATCACACTTGTATATGTTGACATTTAGGAGATATACAGTCAAGAAAATCAAGAGCAATGGTGATATATATGCGGATTAGACATCAAAAAATAAGCACTCAAAAAATGGCTACAATTTAAGAAATGTGTTTAGTGATGGCATCAGATTCCTAATTAATGGAGAAAGGTCTGGTGGCAAGAAAAGCTGCTTACAGGGGGTTGTCAAGTGTTTTCGCTCGACGATTCCATTCTTGGGTCGTTGGTTTGGCACTTCTTCCTGTAACTCGAATCCTAGCCCGATATATCCCATTTTAGTTTTACACCATTGTGAACCTTACGCCTTTTTCACTCTCTGATTGAGGTTCTCGGCATTGAAAAATCTTTGTAAACTAAATCACACGTGTATATGTTGACATTTAAGAGATATACAGTCAAGAAAATCAAGAGCAATGGTGATATATATGCGGATTAGACATCAAAAAATAAGCACTCAAAAAATGGTACAGTTTAAGGAATGTGTTTAGTGACGGCATCAGATTCCTAATTGATGGAGAAAGGTCTGGTGGCAAGAAAAGCTGCTTCCAGGAGGTTGTCAAGTGTTTTCGCTCGACGATTCCATTCTTGGGTGGTTGGTTTGTCCCTTGTTCCTGTAACTCGAATCCTTGCCCGGTATATCCCATGTTAGTTTTACTCTATTGTGAACCTTACGCCTTTTTTACTTTCTGATCGGGGTTCTTGGAATTGAAAAATCATCATAAACGAAATCACACGTGTATATGTTGACATTTAAGAGATATACAGTCAAGAAAATCAAGAGGAATGGTGATATATATGCAGATTAGACACCAAAAAATAAACACTCAATAAATGGCTACAATTTAAGGAATGTGTTTTGTGACGGCATCAGATTCCTAATTGATGGAGAAAGGTCTGGTGGCAAGAAAAGCTGCTTCCAGGAGGTTATCAAGTGTTTTCGCTTGACGATTCCATTCTTGGGTGGTTGGTTTTGCCCTGGTTTCTGTAACTCGGATCCTAGCCCGGTATATCCCATTTTAGTTTTACACAATTGTGAATCTTATGTCTTTTTTACTCTCTGATCGAGGTTCTCGACATTGAAAAATCTTCGTTAACTAAATCACACGTGTTTATGTTGACATTTAAGAGATATACAGTCAAGAAAATCATGAGCAATGGTGATATATATGCGGTTAGACACCAAAAAATAAACACTCAAGAAATGGCTACAATTTAAGGAATGTGTTTAGTGACGCCATCAGATTCCTAATTGATGGAGAAAGGTCTGGTTGGTTTGGCGCTTGTTCCTGTAACTCGAATCGTAGCCCGGTATATCTCATTTTAGTTTTACACCATTATGAACCTCACGACTTTTTTACTCTCTGATCGAGGTTCTCGGCATTGAAAAAATCTTCGTAAACTAAATCACACGTGTATATGTTGATATTTAAGAGATATACAGTCTAGAAAATCAAGAGCAATGGTGATATATATGCGGATTTGACACCAAAAAATAAACACTAAAAAACTGGCTACATTTTAAGGAATGTATTTTGTGATGGCATCAGATTCCTAATTGATGGAGAAAGGTCTGGTGGCAAGAAAAGCTGCTTACAGGGGGTTGTCAAGTGTTTTCGCTCGACGATTCCATTCTTGAGTGTCGTTGGTTTGGCCCTTGTTCCTGTAACTCGAACCCTAGCCCGTTATATCCCATTTTAGTTCTACACCATTGTGAACCTTACGCCATTTTCACTCTCTAATCGAGGTTCTCTGCATTGAAAAATCTTCGTAAACTAAATCACACGTGTATATGTTGACATTTAGGAGATATATAGTCATGAAAATCAAGAGCAATGGTGATATATATACGGATTAGACACCAAAAAATAAGCACTCAAAAAATGGCTACAATTTAAGGAATGTGTTTAGTGACGGCATCAGATTCCTAATTGATGGAGAAAGGTCTGGTGGCAAGAAAAGTTACTTCCAGGAGGTTGTCAAGTGTTTTCGCTCGACAATTCCATTCTTGGGTCGTTGGTTTGGCCCTTGTTCCGGTAACTCGAATCCTAGCCCGGTATATCCCATTTTAGTTTTACACCATTGTGAACCTTACGCCTTTTTTACTCTCTGATCGAGGTTCTCTGCATTGAAAAATCTTCGTAAACTAAATCACACGTGTATATGTTGACATTTAAGAGATACACAGGCAACAAAATCAAGAGCAATGGTGATATATATGCGGATTAGACACCAAAAAATAAATACTCAAAAAATGGATACAATTTAAGGAATGGGTTTAGTGACGGGATCAGATTCCTAATTGATGGAGAAAGGTCTGGTGGCAAGAAAACTTGCTTCCAGGAGGTTGTCAAGGGTTTTCGCTTGACGATTCAATTATTGGGTGGTTGGTTTGGCCCTTGTTCCTGTAACTCGAATCCTAGCCCGGTATATCCCATTTTAGTTTAACACCATTGTGAACCTTACGCCTTTTTTACTCTCTGATCGAGGTTCTCTGCGTTGAAAAATCTTCGTAAACTAAATCACACTTGTATATGTTGACATTTAGGAGATATACAGTCAAGAAAATCAAGAGCAATGGTGATATATATGCGGATTAGACATCAAAAAATAAGCACTCAAAAAATGGCTACAATTTAAGAAATGTGTTTAGTGATGGCATCAGATTCCTAATTGATGAAGAAAGGTCTGGTGGCAAGAAAAGCTGCTTACAGGGGGTTGTCAAGTGTTTTTGCTCGACAATTCCATTCTTGGGTCGTTGGTTTGGCCCTTCTTCCTGTAACTCGAATCCTAGCCTGATATATCCCATTTTAGTTTTATACCATTGTGAACCTTACGCCTTTTTCACTCTCTGATCGAGGTTCTCGGCATTGAAAAATCTTTGTAAACTAAATCACACGTGTATATCTTGACATTTAAGAGATATACAGTCAAGAAAATCAAGAGCAATGGTGATATATACATGCTGATTAGACATCAAAAAATAAACACTCAAAAAATGGCTACAATTTAAGGAATGTATTTTGTGAAGGCATCATATTCCTAATTGATGGAGAAAGGTCTGGTGGCAAGAAAAGTTGCTTACAGGGGGTTGTCAAGTGTTTTCGCTCGACGATTCCATTCTTGGTTCGTTGGTTTGGTCGTTGTTCCTGTAACTCGAATCCTGGCCCGGTATATCCCATTTTAGTTTAACACCATTGTGAACCTTACGCCTTTTTTACTCTCTGATCGAGGTTCTCTGCGTTGAAAAAACTTCGTAAACTAAATCACACTTGTATATGTTGACATTTAGGAGATATACAGTCAAGAAAATCAAGAGCAATGGTGATATATATGCGGATTAGACATCAAAAAATAAGCACTCAAAAAATGGCTACAAATTAAGAAATGTGTTTAGTGATGGCATCAGATTCCTAATTGATGGAGAAATGTCTGGTGGCAAGAAAAGCTGCTTACAGGGGGTTGTCAAGTGTTTTTGCTCGACGATTCCATTCTTGGGTCGTTGGTTTGGCCCTTCTTCCTGTAACTCGAATCCTAGCCCGATATATCTCATTTTAGTTTTATACCATTGTGAACCTTACGCCTTTTTCACTCTCTG
Source organism: Helianthus tuberosus (assembly GCA_030545235.1). NCBI lineage: Eukaryota > Viridiplantae > Streptophyta > Magnoliopsida > Asterales > Asteraceae > Helianthus > Helianthus tuberosus. The sequence goes on along the minus strand of JARYGA010047800.1, from coordinate 7,469 downwards.
ATCGAGGTTCTCGGCATTGAAAAATCTTTGTAAACTAAATCACACGTGTATATATTGACATTTAAGAGATATACAGTCAAGAAAATCAAGAGCAATGGTGATATATATGCGGATTAGACATCAAAAAATAAGCACTCAAAAAATGGTACAATTTACGGAATGTGTTTAGTGATGGCATCAGATTCCTAATTGATGGAGAAAGGTCTGGTGGCAAGAAAAACTGCTTCCAGGAGGTTGTCATGTGTTTTCGCTCGACGATTCCATTCTTGAGTGGTTGGTTTGGCCCTTGTTCCTGTAACTCGAATCCTTGCCCGGTATATCCCATGTTAGTTTTACTCAGTTGTGAACCTTACGCCTTTTTTACTTTCTGATCGAGGTTCTTGGAATTGAAAACTCATCATAAACGAAATCACACGTGTATATGTTGACATTTAAGAGATATACAGTCAAGAAAATCAAGAGGAATGGTGATATATATGCAGATTAGACACCAAAAAATAAACACTCAAATAATGGCTACAATTTAAGGAATGTGTTTTGTGATGGCATCAGATTCCTAATTGATGGAGAAAGGTCTGGTGGCAAGAAAAGCTGCTTCCAGGAGGTTATCAAGTGTTTTCGCTTGACGATTCCATTCTTGGGTGGTTGGTTTTGCCCTGGTTTCTGTAACTCGAATCCAAGCCCGGTATATCCCATTTTAGTTTTACACCATTGTGAATCTTACGTCTTTTTTACTCTCTGATCGAGGTTCTCGACATTGAAAAATCTTCGTTAACTAAATCACACGTGTTTATGTTGACATTTAAGAGATATACAGTCAAGAAAATCACGAGCAATGGTGATATATATGCGGTTAGACACCAAAAAATAAACACTCAAGAAATGGCTACAATTTAAGGAATGTGTTTAGTGATGCCATCAGATTCCTAATTGATGGAGAAAGGTCTGGTTGGTTTGGCCCTTGTTCCTGTAACTCGAATCTTAGCCCGGTATATCCCAATTTAGTTTTACACCATTGTGAACCTCACGCCTTTTTTACTCTCTGGTCAAGGTTCTCGGCATTGAAAAATCTTCGTAAACTAAATCACACGTGTATATGTTGACATTTAAGAGATATACAGTCTAGAAAATCAAGAGCAATGGTGATATATATGCGGATTTGACACCAAAAAATAAACACTAAAAAACTGGCTATATTTTAAGGAATGTGTTTAGTAACGGCATCAGATTACTAATTAATGGAGAACGGTCTAGGGGCACGAAAAGCTGCTTCCAGGAGGTTGTAAAGTGTTTTCGCTCGACGATTCCATACTTGGATGGTTGGTTTGGCCCTTGTTCCTGTAACTCGAATCCTAGCCTGGTATATCCCATTTTAGTTTTACACCATGGTGAAGCTTACGCCTTTTTCACTCTCTGATCGAGGTTCTCGGCATTGAAAAATCTTCGTAAACTATATTACACGTGTATATGTTGACATTTAGGAGATATACATTCAAGAAACTCAAGAGCAATGGTGATATATATGCGGATTTGACACCAAAAGATAAGCACTAAAAAAATGGCTACATTTAAGGAATGTGTTTAGTACCGGCATCAGATTTCTAATTGATGGAGAAAGGTCCGGTGGCAGGAAAAGCTGCTTCCAGGAGGTTGTCAAGTGTTTTTGCTTGACGATTCCATTCTTGGGTGGTTGGTTTGGCCCTTGTTCCTATAACTCGAATCCATGCCTGGTATATCCCATTTTAGTTTTACACAATTGTGAACCTTACGCCATTTTTACTCTCTGATCGAGGTTCTCCGCATTGAAAAATCTTCGTAAACTAAATCACACATGTATATGTTGACATTTATGAAATATACAGTCAAGAAAATCAAGTGCAATGGTGATATATATGTGGATTTGACACCAAAAAATAAACACTCAAAAAATGGCTATATTTTAAGGAATGTGTTTTGTGAAGGCATCATATTCCTAATTGATGGAGAAAGGTCTGGTGGCAAGAAAAGTTGCTTACAGGGGGTTGTCAAGTGTTTTCGCTCGACGATTCCATTCTTGGTTCGTTGGTTTGGTCGTTGTTCCTGTAACTCGAATCCTGGCCCGGTATATCCCATTTTAGTTTAACACCATTGTGAACCTTACGCCTTTTTTACTCTCTGATCGAGGTTCTCTGCGTTGTAAAATCTTCGTAAACTAAATCACACTTGTATATGTTGACATTTAGGAGATATACAGTCAAGAAAATCAAGAGCAATGGTGATATATATGCGGATTAGACATCAAAAAATAAGCACTCAAAAAATGGCTACAATTTAAGAAATGTGTTTAGTGATGGCATCAGATTCCTAATTGATGGAGAAAGGTCTGGTGGCAAGAAAAGCTGCTTACAGGGGGTTGTCAAGTGTTTTTGCTCGACAATTCCATTCTTGGGTCGTTGGTTTGGCCCTTCTTCCTGTAACTCGAATCCTAGCCTGATATATCCCATTTTAGTTTTATACCATTGTGAACCTTACGCCTTTTTCACTCTCTGATCGAGGTTCTCGGCATTGAAAAATCTTTGTAAACTAAATCACACGTGTATATCTTGACATTTAAGAGATATACAGTCAAGAAAATCAAGAGCAATGGTGATATATACATGCTGATTAGACATCAAAAAATAAACACTCAAAAAATGGCTACAATTTAAGGAATGTGTTTTGTGAAGGCATCATATTCCTAATTGATGGAGAAAGGTCTGGTGGCAAGAAAAGTTGCTTACAGGGGGTTGTCAAGTGTTTTCGCTCGACGATTCCATTCTTGGTTCGTTGGTTTGGTCGTTGTTCCTGTAACTCGAATCCTGGCCCGGTATATCCCATTTTAGTTTAACACCATTGTGAACCTTACGCCTTTTTTACTCTCTGATCGAGGTTCTCTGCGTTGAAAAAACTTCGTAAACTAAATCACACTTGTATATGTTGACATTTAGGAGATATACAGTCAAGAAAATCAAGAGCAATGGTGATATTTATGCGGATTAGACATCAAAAAATAAGCACTCAAAAAATGGCTACAATATAAGAAATGTGTTTAGTGATGGCATCAGATTCCTAATTGATGGAGAAAGGTCTGGTGGCAAGAAAAGCTGCTTACAGGGGGTTGTCAAGTGTTTTTGCTCGACGATTCCATTCTTGGGTCGTTGGTTTGGCCCTTCTTCCTGTAACTCGAATCCTAGCCCGATATATCCCATTTTACTTTTATACCATTGTGAACCTTACGCCTTTTTCACTCTCTGATCGAGGTTCTCGGCATTGAAAAATCTTTGTAAACTAAATCACACGTGTATATATTGACATTTAAGAGATATACAGTCAATAAAATCAAGAGCAATGGTGATATATATGCGGATTAGACATCAAAAAATAAGCACTCAAAAAATGGTACAATTTACGGAATGTGTTTAGGGATGGCATCAGATTCCTAATTGATGGAGAAAGGTCTGGTGGCAAGAAAAACTGCTTCCAGGAGGTTGTCATGTGTTTTCGCTCGACGATTCCATTCTTGGGTGGTTGGTTTGGCCCTTGTTCCTGTAACTCGAATCCTTGCCCGGTATATCCCATGTTAGTTTTACTCCGTTGTGAACCTTACACCTTTTTTACTTTCTGATCGAGGTTCTTGGAATTGAAAACTCATCATAAACGAAATCACACGTGTATATGTTGACATTTAAGAGATATACAGTCAAGAAAATCAAGAGGAATGGTGATATATATGCAGATTAGACACCAAAAAATAAACACTCAAATAATGGCTACAATTTAAGGAATGTGTTTTGTGATGGCATCAGATTCCTAATTGATGGAGAAAGGTCTGGTGGCAAGAAAAGCTGCTTGCAGGAGGTTATCAAGTGTTTTCGCTTGACGATTCCATTCTTGGGTGGTTGGTTTTGCCCTGGTTTCTGTAACTCGAATCCAAGCCCGGTATATCCCATTTTAGTTTTACACCATTGTGAATCTTACGTCTTTTTTACTCTCTGATCGAGGTTCTCGACATTGAAAAATCTTCGTTAACTAAATCACACGTGTTTATGTTGACATTTAAGATATATACAGTCAAGAAAATCATGAGCAATGGTGATATATATGCGGTTAGACACCAAAAAATAAACACTCAAGAAATGGCTACAATTTTAGGAATGTGTTTAGTGATGCCATCAGATTCCTAATTGATGGAGAAAGGTCTGGTTGGTTTGGCCCTTGTTCCTGTAACTCGAATCTTAGCCCGGTATATCCCATTTTAGTTTTACCCCATTGTGAACCTCACTCCTTTTTTACTCTCTGGTCAAGGTTCTCGGCATTCAAAAATCTTCGTAAACTAAATCACACGTGTATATGTTGACATTTAAGAGATATACAGTCTAGAAAATCAAGAGCAATGGTGATATATATGCGGATTTGACACCAAAAAATAAACACTAAAAAACTGGCTACATTTTAAGGAATGTGTTTAGTAACGGCATCAGATTACTAATTAATGGAGAAAGGTCTAGGGGCACGATAAGCTGCTTCTAGGAGGTTGTAAAGTGTTTTCGCTCGACGATTCCATACTTGGATGGTTGGTTTGGCCCTTGTTCCTGTAACTCGAATCCTAGCCTGGTATATCCCATTTTAGTTTTACACCATGGTGAAGCTTACGCCTTTTTCATTCTCTGATCGAGGTTCTCGGCATTGAAAAATCTTCGTAAACTATATTACACGTGTATATGTTGACATTTAGGAGATATACATTCAAGAAACTCAACAGCAATGGTGATATATATGCGGATTTGACACCAAAAGATAAGCACTAAAAAAATGGCTACAATTTAAGGAATGTGTTTAGTACCGGCATCAGATTTCTAATTGATGGAGAAAGGTCCGGTGGCAGGAAAAGCTGCTTCCAGGAGGTTGTCAAGTGTTTTCGCTTGACGATTCCATTCTTGGGTGGTTGGTTTGGCCCTTGTTCCTATAACTCGAATCCATGCCTGGTATATCCCATTTTAGTTTTACACCATTGTGAACCTTACGCCATTTTTACTCTCTGATCGAGGTTCTCCGCATTGAAAAATCTTCGTAAACTAAATCACACATGTATATGTTGACATTTAAGAAATATACAGTCAAGAAAATCAAGTGCAATGGTGATATTATGTGGATTTGACACCAAAAAATAAACACTCAAAAAATGGCTATATTTTAAGGAATGTGTTTAGTAACGGCATCAGATTACTAATTGATGGAGAAATGTCTAGGGGCACGAAAAGCTGCTTCCAGGAGGTTGTCAAGTGTTTTCGCTCGGCGATTCCATACTTGGATGGTTGGTTTGGCCCTTGTTTCTGTAACTCGAATCCTAGCCCGGTATATCCCATTTTAATTTTACACCATGGTGAACCTTACGCCTTTTTTACTCTCTGAATGAGGTTCCCGGCATTGAAAACTCTTCGTAAACTATATCACACGTGTATATGTTGACATTTAAGAGATATACAGTCAAGAAAATCAAGAGAAATGGTGATATATATGCGGATTAGACACCAAAAATTAAACACTCAAAAAATGCCTATAATTTATGGAATGTGTTTAGTAACGGCATCGGATTCCTAATTGATGGAGAAAGGTCTAGTGGCAAGAATAGCTGCTTCCAGGAGGTTGTCAATTATTTTCGCTCAACGATTCCATACTTGGGTGGTTGGTTTGGCCCTTGTTCCTATAACTCGAATCCAAGCCCGTTATATCCCATTTTAGTTATACACCATTGTGAACCTTACGCCTTTTTTACACTCTGATCGAGGTTCTCGGCATTGAAAAATCTTAGTAAACTAAATCACACGTGTATATGTTGACATTTAAAAGATATACAGTCAAGAAAATCAAGAGAAATGGTGATATATATGCGGATTAGAACCAAAAAATAAACACTCAAAAAATGGCTACATTTAAGGAATGTGTTTTGTGATGGTATCAGAGTCCTAATTGATGGAGAAATGAAAAGCTGCTTCTAGGAGGTTGTCAAGTGTTTTCGCTCGACGATTCCATTCTTGGGTGGTTAGTTTGGCCCTTGTTCCTATAACTCGAATCCTAGCCCGGTATATCCCATTTTAGTTTTACACAATTGTGAACGTTACTCCTTTTTTACTCTCTGATCGAGGTTCTCGGCATTGAAAAATCTTCGTAAACTAAATCACACCTATATATGTTGACATTTAGAATATATACAGTCAATAAAATCAAGATCAATGGTGATATATATGCGGATTAGACACCAAAAAATAAACACTCAAAAAATGGCTACAATTTAAGGAATGTTTTTAGTGACGACATCAGACTCCTAATTGATGGAGAAAGGTCTGGTGGCAAAAAAAGTTGCTTCCAGGAGGTTGTCAAGTGTTTTCGCTCGATAATTCCATTCTTGGGTGGTTGTTTTGGCCCTTATTCCTGTAACTCGAATTTTAGCCTGGTATATCCCATTTTAGTTTTACACCATTGTGAACCTTACTCCTTTTTTACTCTCCAATCGAGGTTCTCGGCATTGAAAAATCTTCGTAAACTAAATCACACGTGTATATGTTTTCATTTAAGAGATATACAGTCAAGAAAATCAAGAGCAATGGTGATATATATGCGGATTAGACACCAAAAAATAGACACTCAAAAAATGGCTACAATTTAAGGAATGTGTATAGTGATGACATCAGATTCCTAATTGATGGAGAAAGGTCTGGTGCCAAGAAAAGCTGGTTCTAGGAGGTTGTCAAGTGTTTTCGGTCGACGATTCCATTCTTGGGTGTTTGGTTTGACCCTTGTTCTTGTAAATCGAATCCTACCCCGGTATATCCCATTTTAGTTTTACACCATTGTTAAACTTACGCCTTTTTTAATCTCTGATCGAGGTTCTCGGAATTGAAAATTCTTCGTAAACTAAATCTCACGTGTATATGTTAATATTTAAGAGATATACAGTCAAGAAAATCAAGAGCAATGGTTATATATATCAGGATTCGACACCAAAACATAAACACTCAAAAAATGGCAACAATTTTAGGAATGTGTTTAGTGACGGCATCAGATTCCTAATTTATGGAGAAAAGAAAAGCTGCTTCCTGGAGGTTGTCAAGTGTATTCGCTCGATGATTCTATTCTTGGGTGGTTGGTTTAGCCCTTGTTTCTGTAACTCGAATCTTAGCACGGTATATCCCATTTTAATTTTACACCATTGTGAACCTTACGCCTTTTTAACTCTCTGATCGAGGTTCTCGGCATTGAAAAATCTTTGTAAACCAAATCATACGTATATATGTTGACATTTAAGAGATAAACAGTAAAGAAAATCAAGAGCAATGGTGATAAATTTGCGGATTAGACACCAAAAAGTAAACACTCAAAAAATGGCTATAATTTAAGGAATGTGTTTATTGACTACATCAGATTCTTAATTGATGGAGAAAGTTCTGGTG
>JARYGA010047799.1:0-26919 GCA_030545235.1 Helianthus tuberosus | reverse complement strand
CTGTCGTTCGGGATTATTTTGAAGTTTTCCCTGAAGAGTTACCTGGTCTACCTCCAGCACGCCAAGTCGAGTTCCGCATTGATCTCGTACCTGGTGCAAATCCCATTGCCAGAGCTCCATATCATCTTGCACCGTCTGAGATGCAAGAGTTGTCTAAGCAGCTTCAGGAGCTCTCTGACAAAGGCTTTATCCGTCCCAGCTTTTCACCTTAGGGTGCTCCCGTTCTTTTTGTCAAAAAGAAGGATGGATCCTTTAGGATGTGTATCGATTATCGTGAGCTTAACAAGCTTACCATCAAGAATCGATATCCCCTACCTCGCATAGATGATCACTTTGATCAGTTACAGGGCGCTTCTTATTTTTCGAAGATTGATCTACGTTCCGGATATCATCAACTTCGTGTGCATGAAGAAGATATTCCCAAGACGGCGTTCCGCACTCGGTATGGGCATTACGAGTTCACAGTCATGCCATTCGGTTTGACTAATGCTCCTGCTGTTTTCATGGACTTAATGAATAGGGTCTGCAAACCTTATTTGGATCAGTTCGTCATTGTTTTTATTGAAGACATCTTGATTTATTCTAAGACGCGAGCTGATCACGAGCAACATCTTCGTCTTACTTTGGAACTCCTAAAGAAAGAGCAACTTTTTGCCAAATTCTCCAAGTGTGAATTCTGGCTTAAAGAAGTTCAATTCTTAGGACATATCATCAACGAACAAGGTATTCATGTAGATCCCTCCAAGATCAGTGCGATTAAGGATTGGGATACGCCTACTACTCCTACTGAAGTTCGTTCTTTTCTTGGTCTAGCGGGTTATTATCGCCGCTTCATTGAGAACTTCTCGAAGATTGCAGTTCCTCTAACTGCTCTAACTCAGAAGAACAAGCCCTTTGAGTGGGGATTCAAACAAGAGGAAGCTTTTCAAAACTTGAAGCAGAAGCTTTGCGACGCGCCTGTTCTGACTTTGCCTGAGGGCAATGATGATTTTGTCGTTTATTGTGATGCATCTAAATTGGGTCTTGGCTGTGTCCTGATGTAAAGGAACAAAGTCATAGCATATGCATCGAGGCAGTTGAAGATACATGAGAAGAACTACACCACTCATGATCTTGAGTTGGGTGTAGTTGTTTTCACTCTAAAGATCTGGAGACATTATTTGTATGGTACAAAATGTGTGGTTTTCACGGACCACAAAAGTCTTCAGCATATCTTCAACCAGAAAGAACTCAACATGAGGCAACGACGTTGGGTTGAGCTTTTAAACGACTATGACTGCGAAATTTGCTACCATCCTGGTAAGGCGAATGTCGTAGCTGATGCATTGAGTCGTAAGGAACGTACTAAGCTTCATTGTGTACGTGTTCAATCTGTTATTCAAGCTCGATCCGATATCCAAGCACGCATTTCTCAGGCTCAACAATCTTGTGTTTCACAAGGTTTGATGGATAAGGAATTTCCCTATCACATAACACCTGATCTGGAACTGAAGGACAATGGATCATATTACTTCATGGACCATTTGTGGGTCCCAAGCCAGGATGATCTTCGTACCTTGCTTATGGATGAAGCCCATAAGTCTCGTTATTCTATTCATCCGGGCTCAGATAAGATGTATAAGGATCTTCGTATTCATTATTGGTGGCCTGGTATGAAGAAAGACATTGCCTTATACGTATCAAAATGCCTTACTTGTCTTAAGGTTAAGGCTGAACATCGGCGTCCTTCTGGTTTATTGGTTCAACCAGAGATCCCAGTTTGGAAATGGGAAAACAATACTATGGATCTTGTTACCAAACTTCCACGCACAAAGAAAGGTCATGATGCCATCTGGGTAGTTGTTGATCGTCTTACTAAGTCAGCGCATTTCTTGCCAATCCGTGAAGATTTTCCTGCTGACCGACTTACTAAAATCTATGTGGATGAAATTGTGGCTCGACATGGTGTTCCTTTGAAACATCATTTCTGACAGAGATGCTCGTTTCACTTCTCATTTTTGGAGAACCATGCAATCTGCTATGGGGACCCAACTTAACCTGAGCACAGCTTATCATCCGCAAACGGATGGTCAATCTGAAAGAACAATCCAGACTCTGGAGGATATGCTTAGAGCTTTTGTGATCGATTTTGGTGGAGGTTGGGATTCACATCTTCCGTTAATTGAATTCTCCTACAACAACAGTTATCACACCAGCATCAAAATGGCTCCTTTCGAGGCTCTCTATGGTCGAAAATGTCGTTCACCAGTCTGCTAGAATGAGATCGGCGAGGCTCAGCTTACTGGACCTGCTCTCATTTTAGAATCAACTGACAAGATTAAGAAAGTTCGTGATAACCTTCAGACAGCTAGAAGCCGTCAAAAGAGTTACGCGGACCCAAAACGCAAACCCTTGGAATTTCAAGTCGGTGATCGAGTATTACTTAAGGTCTCACCTTGGAAAGGTGTGATCAGATTTGGAAAGAAAGGAAAACTTGCACCTAGATACGTTGGACCATTCAAGATCGTCGAAAGAATCGGTAAGGTAGCCTACAGACTTGAGTTACCTCCTGAACTTGGAAATGTTCAACCAACTTTTCACGTGTCCAATCTCAAGAGGTGTTTAGCTGATGAGAACCTCCACATACCGCTTGAAGAAATTCGTGTTGGCAAAACACTGAAATTTGTTGAGAAGCCAGTGGAAATCATGGAACGTGAAGTCAAGTGGCTTAAACGCAAGTGCATTCCTTTGGTCAAAGTTCGCTGGGAAGCTAAACGTGGACCCGAGTTTACTTGGGAACGCGAAGATCAAATGAAGGCGAAATATCCGCATCTTTTTCCACGAGTTTCCTCTAAATAAATTTCGGGACGAAATTTTCACAAGTAAGGGAGACTGTAACATCTGTGCTTGTAATCATTATGAACAGTTCTATTATCAATAAAACAATGTTATTTGATCCCAATGTTTGTTTGGTTGTGTTTTACATTTTTCATGTTTTGACTTTTATTCAATTTCAAACTCTATATCGCTTTCTGGAAAGTTATACGCAAACTGGTGTGTAAACGTAATCAGTTTAATGCGAAAAATACTCCGAAACATCAAAATATACTTAACATACCTTAAATAACCTTTACATAACTTAGAAATAAGTTATAAAGGCTTTGGTATGGCAAAAACAAGTTAATTCGCTTACAGGGACTAAACTTGACAAACTGCGAAAGTATGCCAATTCGAACAGTAACAAACATCCCAGAACATGACCATAAGTTAAACATACCATAAATATCCTTTACATAGCTTAGAAATAGGCTTTGAGGGGTTCGGTATGCTAAAATAAACTTTTGGGTCATTCAGGGACTAAAAGTGTCAAAAAGTGCACAAGTTTGCATTTCGACGCATTACTTACGTTCTGAATACATCCGGACATCCAAAAATTTATGTAAGCACTAAAATATTTTATTTTAGTGTTTGGCATAAGAAAAATCCATTCGTCGCGTCATTTGGATCGTTTTTCGCGCTTGTGCGCATTCCGTCGTAATTAAGCGAACATCGCGTTCGTACGACCAAACGAACCAACATCCGACATATTTTTGAGCATGTTTCACGTCCACAATGTTTAGGCATCATTTTAGGGCCTTAAAGTTGGCTTTACGGGCCTTAGAAGTGTCGGAAATTGGCTTAAACACGTGCAGGGACCAAAACTGTCATTGCTGAAACTTATGTCTGATCAGACATGGCCATGCGGCCCGCGTCCGTTTGGTGTGCATCTTCACGCGGCCCGCGTCAGGCTCCCAGAACAGATAAGACTGATTAGTCAGCAGATTTCAGCTGATTAAACCTCATCCACACACTCACGCTTGCCCTTTCAGCTCATTAGGGGCCATTTTTAGTCACCACAACATTTCAACAAGTGTACGCACGAGATTCGATCACGTTATTCAAGAAACGATCTTAACGGTTCGAGAAATACTATAAATACCCCACCCCCATTTGCTTCAAACTCACTAGAATCTGATCTAATGTGCTCTAAGTTGAAACCTTTGTTTCATACCTGAGCTATTTTGATCTAGATTAGCATTCGGGGACCCTTCGTAAGTATTCTTTCGTTCTTTTATTGCTTTTCGAGTCCGAAAGTCAAACTTTGTTTGACTTTCTGCGTTGACCAGTTTATGGTCAATGCGAAGTTCGTTTGAACTTCGCAACGTGATTGTAATCACGATGGTTATAGTCCCTTGTGACTATGCCTAATGATTACCACGTTGTCTAGGGTCGTAAGGGTAAGCGATCTAATAAATCGCTTATACCTTCGAACCCGACCCATTTGGTCGATCATTAGGATCCGACCAAAAACATTAGTTGACCATAGTATATAGGGAATAACCCTCCGAGGTTATACCTTATGGTCGCTTCGTTTAAGTAGTTGTATGATAAGTGGTTTATATGCCTTAGGTAAATTACCAAAATACCCCTTTGATGCCAAAATTCGTTTTAAACATATGTAACATAAATTTTGACATCTAAACTGATTTGACAACCATATTAGACATGTTAAGGCATATTTTACTTGTCATAGGACTAGTTAGGCGTTCCGAACGCGTTTTACGCGAACGACGCGTTAAAGTAGCATAAGCTACCTAAACGGGTCGTAATGGGTCACAAACACTTAGGTTAAGTTTCGTTTTAGTATGTGGGCTTTGTTAAAACCATATTACACGAGTCTGCATACTCGTTTGGTTTACGAACCCTCATTCTATCCGATCCTCCGATATAGGTCCGGTTTATTAACATAGTTACCTATATTAGGTGCCGTTTGATTTCGTGATCTCTAGCATTGCTTGGTGGTTATCTTAGGACTTCTGAGCAATCTCAAGGTAGTACATAGACCCCTCTTTTACTGTTTTTCAAACATTTTGGGGTGAAACACATGTGCCTACTTGTTACTTTCATGCTTTTCATGCTTTTATATCATATGTTTGTTATGTTCATTAGTACATTATAGTACATGATTTCATTACATTTTATGCTATGTATGTCCATTGTGTGCATACTTAGTACATCGTTTTACATCACATTTCATGCTATGTATGTCCATTGTGTGCATACTTAGTACATCGTTTTACATTACATTTCATGCTATGTATGTCCATTGTGTGCATACTTAGTACATCGTTTTACATTACATTTCATGCTATGTATGTCCATTGTGTGCATACTTAGTACATCGTTTCACATCACATTTCATGCTATGTATGTCCATTGTGTGCATACTTAGTACATTGTTTTAAATTACATTTCACGCTATGTATGTTCATTTGATTACATACTTAGTGCATTGTTTTCACATGCTTACATTTTTGGTATGACATTTGGTTTGTTCAAATGGGACAATATACATTCATTAACATTAGCTACGCCGCTCGTTAGTAGGTAATGGTACCATAGGAATTGACAACTCCCGTTCCTGAAATCCTGGGTTTGTTTGGATTGGAAGGAATGACCGAATTCGATATACATAATTTAGATAAACCTTTAATTTGTTTAAAGGTTTATCGCCACAGTCTCAAGGCTTGGATGTATGCATTTTCACAATACCGCATAAATGTCTGTATCAGTAAAGCATGCATTTGTTCCACAAAACATAACTTTGATTTAAACCATGTTTTACTTCAATACCTTGTTTTTGTGCATTTTACATATGGTTTAGTTGATATATTTCACTTACCATACATGATATATTTGGGTACACATTACATGATCTACATTAAACATAAACATTTTGACATTTACATACACATTTAGTGGTTTACATTGGACATGGACATTTCGATATGGTTTACACATTAACACATGACAATTCATTTATACATAAACAATTTACATTGGTGGTTGGTTTGAGTAAATGATTTGAGTAACGAGGCGTGTGTAATATGATACAAGCATGGTGGATACGCCGCTGGTACTTCCTATACATAGGTGTTTGTATGATATTACATGTCGTAGCGTTACTTAAATCATTTCAATATTTGACATATTACGTTTTACATAAACAACTTATTTTCACAAGACATTGATTTACAAAACAACTTATCTTATACAAACTCATTCTTACTTGGTTATTCATTTAACCTTACATTATTCTCTTACTTATACATATCATTGCTTTTTAATGATTTACAAAACAAAACAACCTACAAGGTTCATGACTGACTGTTATTAAACAATTTTTCCTAAACTTATAAGTCATGAATCCTATTTTTACAAAACCTATGTATCTCACAGGCATTTTTATGCTGACGTACCTATTTTCACATGTGTTTTCAGGAGCTTTTCCGTAGGATGATGATCATGACACTAGAGCGGACCTATGCCTTAGAGACATAAAATGAAGATAGACTTAGTTTAATTATGTTCTGAACTCTTTATTTCCTGTTTAAGACAATGTAACTCTTATGTTTATAAATAAAATACAACTTTGAATGCCATGGTTATGAAACAATTAATTCTGTTACAACACTCCCCGACGTTTCCGCCGCGGTCGCATGTTACACGCGGTCGGGGTGTGACAGTAACACATAAAATTTGCTCATGAACAACCCATTCTAGTGTATGTCGAAAAACACTTTTTTAAGTGATTCGGTGATATTTTTGGGCGTCGGAAGTCACGTATGACTAACCAAACACCAAGTAAACTTAATATAAGTTAAAATACTTATTTTTATATCAAAAATATCAGTTTGGTTACTGATCTAAAACAGTTTTGTAAAAATCATCCGAAAAGCCGATTTTTGACCGTTTTAGTTTTGCATCAAACGTTACCCGAACCATCCCAAATTGAAACGACTTGAAATTTTAACACAACCCATGTTATTTACTGAATAAAATAGTGGTTATACTCATGATAGTGCAGGTCTTAAACAAAGCATATAAATGATGCAAATTCACATAATTTACCACTTTTTAAGCTATATGTACAACATGCAAAGCTATCAAACCTATGTCTAAGTTTCATGCCACTATAATACATCAAATAATATTATTTTTAGTGTTTATAACCAGATCTAAAATAGTTTTTTTCATTTAACCATTTTTCATCACTTCTTGAGCTTTAAACCAACATATTTTCACATGTACAAGTGCCTAAAGCATACCATCATAGCAACATCATTTTTTTATGAGTTTAAAAACATCAAATATGAGGATTATTCAAATTTATTTGCTGAAGTAATTTACATTTAACATATCACACATAAATCACCAAATACTTGCATTTTTACCACCATTCAAGAACTTGTAACAACATAGACAAATATTTAACAAGAAATCGAACTTCAAGACTCATACACACATATATATATGTACGGTTTATACATACATATATACATCACCATTTTCATTTGTAACAAGACCCATTTCATTTAGATTTCAAGTTTAGTGAAAATCCCAAGATTCAAGAGAAACTTCAAATCTTCAAAAACAACCAAGAATCTAAAGTATGATTTAAAAATAAATGTTATACCTTCAAGATTCAAGTAGGTTGTGGGATGAGATTTTGATGATAGGAAGCTCGAATCACTTGAAAACACTTGGAAACACCTTTGATTCTTCACAACTACTTGAAATATTGTTGAAAGGGAACTTGAATCTTGATGAACAAAGTTGCAAGGGATGAAGATGGATGAGAGAGGAGAGGGGACGGTTTTAGAGAGAGGAGAGAAGGAGAGATGTTGAGTGTTCTTGGATTGCTTGATCTTGTAGGATTATGTAAGAGATTGCAAGATATGGAAAGATTTCAAGAAGCAACACTTGTCCAAGTTGAATGAGAAGTGGCAAGAATGTAATGTGCACTTGTCTTTCATACATATACATGCGACACACACATATATGTATAAAGCTTTTTATATAAATATGTTATATGTAGGCTAAAACGGGTGTCTAACTGGATACCGGGTATTTTATCTAGCGTTTAAACCCCGGTTTATGGCGTTCTAAATTATTTTTATTATTCTATAAAAATAAACTCGTCAAAATATTACTAAAATAAATTTCAGTTGCCGAGATTGGTTGCGTTGTCTGCGTTTTGCAGTAGAAGCACTGTGTCGCGCAGAAACACGCGGTACTCGCTTAAACTTGAAAATAACGTCTTTAGGCGTTTTAAATTTATTTTTCAATACGGACCTGATTAAAGATAAAATTTTAATCATAACAGAATATTTTTAGGATTTAAATATTATCCGGGCGGTCTCCAACGTTCGTTTCGCAGTTTTGTCGTAAACAGTCCTTTAGTTAAAATAAACATGTTTTTGCCATACCGAATCCTTCAAAACTTATTTCTAAGTTATGTAAAGGATATTTAGGGTATGTTTGGCTTACGTCACAGTTCCGGAGTGTACGTCGCGTTAAACTGATTGCGTTTATGCACCAGTTTGCGTATAACCTTCCAGAAAGTGATTTAAAGCTCGAAATCGGAATCGAATCAAATTGTAAAATCATTAAACACAATTGAACATATAATAACACTAAAACACATTGTTTTATTGATAACTGACATTGTTTTACATTATACGATGATTACAGAACACAGTTGTCACAGTCTCCCCTACTTTAGGAAATTTCGTCCCGAAATTTTATTTAGAGGATACTTGTGATAACAATTGCGGATATTTCGCCTTCATCTGGTCCTTACGTTCCCAAGTAAACTCGGGGCCACGTTTGGATTCCCAGCAAACTTTGACCAAATGGATCCGTTTGTTCTTCAACTGTTTGTATGTACGTTCCACTATCTCCACAGGTTTCTCGACAAAGTGCATTGTTTCATCGATTTGAATCTCGTCGAGAGGAATATGAAGATCAGCATCAGCTAAACACTTTCGCAAATTGGACACGTGAAAAGTCGGATGAATGTTTCCAAGCTCTGGAGGTAGTTCTAGTCGATAGGCAACCTTTCTAATTCTTTCAACAATCTTAAATGGTCCAACATATCGTGGTGCAAGTTTTCCTTTCTTTCTAAATCTCACCACTCCCTTCCAAGGTGACACCTTGAGTAGGACACGGTCTCCGATTTGAAATTCTAAGGGTTTGCGTCCCAAATCCGCATATCTCTTTTGACGGCTTCTAGCTGTCACAAGATTATCGTGAATTTTCTTGATTTTGTCTGTTGTTTCCAGAATGAGCTCAGGTCCTGTAAGCTGAGCTTCACCGATCTCATTCCAACACATAGGTGAACGACATTTTTGACCGTAGAGAGCTTCGAATGGTGCCATATTAAGACTAGCATGATAACTGTTGTTGTAAGAGAACTCGATCAGTGGAAGATGAGAATCCCAATTACCACCAAAGTCTATCACGCATGCCCTAAGCATATCCTCCAAAGTTTGAATCGTTCCCTCAGATTGTCCATCTGTTTGGGGATGATAAGCAGTGCTTAGATTCAGTTGGGTTCCCATAGCAGATTGCATGGTCTTCCAAAAATGAGATGAAAATCGAGCATCACGATCAGAAATGATATCCAAAGGAACACCATGTCGTGAGACAATCTCGTCTACATAGATCTTGGAAAGCTTTTCAGCAGAGAAATCCTCACGGATTGGTAAGAAGTGAGCAGATTTTCTCAAACGATCAACTACAACCCAAATAGCATCATGACCTTTAGACGTACGCGGTAACTTAGTAATGAGATCCATTGCAATGTTCTCCCACTTCCAAACCGGTATCTCTGGTTGTACAAGCAAACCAGAAGGCTGTTGATGTTCAGCCTTAACTTTGAGACAAGTTAGGCATTTCGTTACATACAAGGCAACATCCTTCTTAATACCAGGCCAGCAATACTGAGTACGAAGATCCTTGTACATTTTATCAGCACCAGGATGGATAGAATATCGGGACTTGTGAGATTCATCCATTACCAAGGTGCGAAGATCGTCCTGATTCGGAATCCACAAACGATTCTCAAAATAGAGTAAACCACCGTCTTTCCTTTCGAGTTTAAGCTCAAGTTGAAGCGGTAGCTCATATTTCAATAAGTCTTTGATCACACAAGATCGTTGAGTTTGAAGAACACGAGATTGAATATCAGATAGAGTTCGAACAGAATGAAGCTTGACTCGTTCCTTTCGACTAAGCGCATCGGCCACGACATTCGCCTTACCAGGATGGTAGCGGATCTCGCAATCATAGTCGTTTAAGAGTTTAACCCAACGTCGTTGCCTCATGTTCAGCTCCTTCTGATTAAGAATATGCTGGAGACTTTTGTGGTCTGTGAAAACCACACACTTCGTTCCATAGAGGCAGTGTCTCCAGATTTTAAGCGCAAAAACCACAGCTCCTATCTCAAGATCATGAGTCGTATAGTTCTTCTCGTGAACTTTCAACTGTCTAGACGCATAAGCTATAACTTTACCTCGTTGCATAAGAACGCAACCAAGTCCTAGATTCGACGCGTCACAATAGACAACAAAATCATCGTTTCCCTCAGGTAGAGATAAAACAGGAGCGTCGCAGAGCTTCCGTTTCAGCATTTGGAACGCTTCTTCTTGCTTAGGTCCCCACTCAAAAGGCTTATTTTTCTGAGTCAAAGCAGTGAGTGGAACCGCCATCTTTGAGAAATTAGAAATGAATCGACGATAATAACCAGTAAGACCAAGAAATGATCGAATCTCTGTAGGTGTCGTCGGTGTATTCCAATCCTTAATTGCAACAATCTTGGATGGATCTACATGAATACCCTGCTCATTGACAATATGACCCAAGAACTGAACTTCTTTAAGCCAGAATTCACACTTGGAGAATTTAGCAAAAACGTTGTTCCTTCTTTAGGAGTTCTAATGTCAAACGAAGGTGTTGCTCGTGCTCTGCTTGAGACTTTGAATAAATGAGAATATTGTCGATAAACACAATGATGAACTTATCTAAATAAGGTTTACAAACCCTATTCATTAAGTCCATGAAGATAGCTGGGGCATTCGTCAAACCAAAAGGCATGACAGTGAACTCGTAG
Organism: Helianthus tuberosus; assembly: GCA_030545235.1. Lineage (NCBI taxonomy): Eukaryota > Viridiplantae > Streptophyta > Magnoliopsida > Asterales > Asteraceae > Helianthus > Helianthus tuberosus. Next base: position 15,947 of record JARYGA010047799.1, on the reverse strand, counting down.
TGCCCATATCTTGTACGGAAAGCAGTTTTGGGGATATCTTCTTCGAACACGCGAAGTTGATGATACCCAGAACACAGATCGATCTTGGAAAAGCATGAAGCACCTTGCAGCTGGTCGAAGAGATCATCAATTCGAGGTAGGGGATATCGATTCTTGATGGTAAGCTTATTAAGCTCACGATAATCGATACACATTCGAAAAGATCCATCTTTCTTTTTCACAAAGAGGACAGGAGCTCCCCAAGGCGAAAAGCTTGGACGGATGAATCCTTTATCAGACAATTCTTGAAGCTGTTTCGATAACTCTTGCATCTCCGAAGGTGCAAGACGATATGGTGCTTTCGCAATCGGGTTGGCATTGGGTACAAGGTCAATATGAAACTCGACTTGACGAACTGGAGGCAAACCAGGCAGTTAATCAGGAAACACCTCTGGATAATCCCGAACAATCGGAATATCCTGAACACTCTTGCTCTTGCCTTTCTCCTCGGTGACATGTTCCAGGAAAGCAACATATCCTTTTCGTAAATATCTTTGGGCCTTTGTACATGACATAAGCTTCAATCCACCAGATGGTTTTTCGCAACGAACTTCCAAAACATCGGCAGACGGAAGAGGAATACGAACAATCTTATCGAAACAACCCACCTCAGCATGATGTTTGGTTAACCAATCCATCCCCACGATAATATCGAAATTCCCAAGTTGCATCAGTGTGAGGTTAATGGGAAAAAGATGGTTTTCAAGGTTTAACTGACAATCACGGATAACAGAATCGAAAACAAGAGGTTTACCAGTAGCAAATTCGACAGATAAGGGTTTCCTCAGTTTAGTTCTAGGTATCGCAAGCAAAGGTTCGAAAGATAATGAAACAAAACTTCTATCTGCACCAGAATAAAAAAGAATAGATGTACGTCGATTGTTAATAAGATACGTACCATTAACCACCTCGTTGTCAGCCCTCGCTTCGTTAGCATTCAGATTATACGCTCGCCCACGGGCGGGATTCACATTTGCGTTGACATTAGCATTCGGGTTCGCATTAGCATTCGCGTTTGCATTCACTAGCCTCAGACAATTGTTGCGGAAGTGACCAAACTCTCCACAATTGAAACATGAACCCGGTGGGAATCTAGCAGCATTCCCCTGAACTGGAGCTTGATTCGGAACAATCTGATTCTGACCCGAACGACAGACATTGGCCAGATGCCCAAACCTACCACACGTTGTGCATTGCCTACAAGCTTGTTGTGCAACATGTTGACCGTTGTAGCGAGCACAATGAGGTGCGGTACCAACATATGCTTTCTTTGCAGGTTGTTGAGCTGGTGGGTTCTGAGGATTCTGAGCAGTTTGTGCAGTTACTGCAAAGTTATGAGCACCCTTTCGCTTCCTCAACTTCTTCGATGACTCACCTTCTTTACCCTTACCCTTTTTCTTGTCCTTCCCAGAATCAGTCACCTTCTTTTTATCACCCTTGCGGGTGAGTTTACCCTTCCTGACTTGAGACTCAGTCAGGGTAGCAGACAACTCGATTGCTTGGCGAAGGGTAGACCATCGATATACCTCTCTATCGCTTTCTCCAACGGGGTAACCATAGTAGGACACAAAAGACTGAGCTCCTCAAATCGATCCGTGTATGCACGGTGTTCTCCCCCGTCTTGTTTTAGATCGCCAAACTCTCGTTCCAAAGCTCGAATTTCATGACGGGGATAGAACTCTCTCATCATGAGAGCTCGAAGCTCTTCCCATGTTTGTGCCAACGCCACTTCGGCACCCCTGTCGCGCATTACTCCGTTCCACCACGTAAGAGCACGCTTCTCAAACACACTTGATGCAAATTCAACCTTACGCCCATTCTGACATTGCACGTGTCTGAATGTGTTCTCGATACTCTCGAACCATTGAAGGAGCGCAGTTGCTCCTTGCGAACCAGAAAACTTCAGCGGTTTAGCAGAATTGAAACTCTTGAAATTACATTGTGCATTGTTATTGTTGTTGTTGTATAGCTCATGGATTTGGGTCACAACGCCTGGAAGCACAGCAGCCATTTGCTGAGAGACAAGGGCTGTGATTTCTTCAGCGGTAAAAGATTGTGCATCACGTCGAGGAGGCATTGTCTAACAAGGAAATATGAGAAACGAGTGAGGTCAACAACTAGGAAAAACAAAAGAGGTATTGAAAATATCGACGAAACATAAGGAAGGCTATCATTTGTTCGTTACCTCGAACAAACAAACGACACACAGTGACTAATCAAAGTAATGAATCAAAATAATGTATCGCGATTCGCGAAGACATGCTCGCCACTATGTGAACACTCACCCCAAGAGTTTCCAGGTAAGAGTGACTGGTCCGATTATGTGGATTTGTACGAACACTCTAGCCTTAGACAGAAAACTCAGGGTACAGGCATTCACTCTTCCAGTTTGCACATGTTCATATTATTTAGACCCAAACTTTGACGAGATTTTGAAAACTCAGAAGGCACTAAGCCAAAAATGAGTCAAACTGGAAGGGTTCAAAACCTTACAACAGAGGGTTCAAAACCTAGTAATCAATCATCCTAGAAATGATGATTAATTTTCGAAGCAGATTCGGATTTTGTTTTAAAAAAATCTAAACGCAAATCAACTTGCGTTGGGGTCCTAGAAAGTTATAGTCTAGGTCAAAATTTTACTAATAACCTAATTCCCTATAACCATTGGCTCTGATACCAACTCTTCTGTCACACCCCGACCACGTAAAACAACAAATCATGGCGGAAACCGGGGAGTGTTGTAACAGAATTATTGTTTCAAACCATGGATACAAAGAGTTTCGTTTTATTGAATATTAAACATTGTCTTAAAGTTAAACAAGCAAGTCAAACATAGATTATCATCGTTATTAAATCACTAAGGCCTCGTCCAGTCCTAAGTGAGCATGCATCCTATTCGAAATCAACACTAAGCAACTTCACCTGAAACATATGTAAAACCAAAGTCAGCAAAGAAATGCTGGCGAGTACATAGTTTTGTGAGAGTATCAGATTCATGGCTCGCTTGTATGTTGAAACAACTTGTACAACTTCGTTAATTGATATTAGAAAACCTTGTTTTGTAAAATGTTTGTATTGTAAATGAATAACCAAGTCAAATAGACTGGTCATAATTTATAAGCCTCGATGCCATGAATCTTAACCCAAAACGTTTGTTTATGTAAACCAAATCATAAATCATTCTTGTAATAAAACTCGTATGGTTTATATAGTTTCGTAAACATCGTTGTGTAACATTGTTTAATTCGTTCTCGTTATAGAACATCGTTCATTCGTTTAAATCGTTCAAATCATTCCAAATCGTTTAAATTATTCACTCGTTCAAATCGTTCTCATTTTAATTGTGAAAACTACTTTTGGTCGTCTCGCTAATGACATTCAAACCTTTGTAACTCGTCCATCGTTCAACTCGTTCTTGCATTAACAAACCTCCAAAGGGTAAGTTAAAAATCATCAGATTCAGTCGTTACCCACCTAACCCACACATAACCATGGGTCCGGTCTGATAACGGGATTTGTCGGATCCTATGGTACCATAACCTAATACTGGTCGGCTTGATCAATGCTAATGAATGTCATTCGTTATGTAACTACCACCAACAAGTTCGTTCCCATTATCAAAATTGTTATTAGTTTTGTATAAACCATCCCAATCGTTTTGAAACCATCGTTAGAATATTGAAATCATTTTGATACATATGAATCACCCCAAAACAATCGAAAATAGTAAAAAGAGGGGATCTATGTACTCACCTTTGGGTGCGTTTTTATACACAATCCCTCAAATTGTTTATTCGTCCTAAATTAAATAAGAATGGTTTAATAATCAAAAACCCACAAAAATACCAAAGTTTCTCCGATACTTAGAATTTTCACATAACTTTGAGTTTTCTCGAAAAGTTATTATTTTTTATTATCTTTGTGTATTTGTATATATGTACTCGAGCGTAACACACATAATCTTGTCAACACTAACACATGATCATACACATATTGTAAAACTGTTGGGATCGAACCCTACCAGAGGAACAAATAATGTAAAGCCAAAACCAGGTCACAACAGTGGATTCACAATAAGCAGCAGTTTACACTTTGCTTTCCCCTTGACAGTGGTTATCTATCAGCTGATGAACCTTAAGTACTGCTCAAAAGAACAACTGATGATCCAAATGCTAATGTAATCCTAAAGACTGCTGAAGACAAACTTAACCGCTCTATCTACTGCTATCTTTTAAGTGCTGCTGAAGACACAAACACTGCTCATTCAAGGACTGATCACCTTTGAAGAAAGCACTGATGTTGTTGTTGAGCATCAGTGCTTAGGCTACAACAGTGGAATGTGAAGCAGTTGTTTTCTCATGTTTTGTATTTTATTTACAATCAGTTGTTAGACATCAGTAGTTGGTATAAGGACAGTGTCTACAGGTTGTTAGGTTGTTAGATGTCACTTTCATGGTGACGTCAGCTGAGATACCTCAGGGGTTTGGTTTGCCTATAAATGTAACAGTACCCTGTACTGTTACATTTGATTGACTGAGTGGGATCTTCTCCTCATGTCTAATCCTTTCATCTTGTGTGCAACCAACCTTAGGGCATCAGGCTGAGGGGGAGTATAGTTTGTAAGCATGACTGTAATCTTTTGCTTTGATTTGTAATCTTTTGACTCTATGTGAAGCAATTGTTTATCAAACTATTTCCTCCTTTGATTGTGTTTACAAAGTTTGTTTTCATTTCCGCTGCACCTAACATGTTTTCATATTCATTGATCATTCATTTCAAACAAACTAACACTATCATGAGAGCCTCCGATCCTGACAATTAGTATCAGAGCTTGGACAGTCAATTTCGATTTAACAGTCAAATTGACATAACAGTTCGGCTCAAAATTCATTGATACTAAGGTTGGTTGTATTTAGTTGAAAAACAGAGTATCGAGTAAATCATGTTCAAAATGGTTATTCAAAAACTCTGTATATCAACCAAGATGTCATATGACACACAAATTTCATACAACAAGTGATATCATGCACAAGTCACTCATAGTTTTCAGATCTGTAAACATATCTGATAAATTATGGGATTGGTCTATATTCTCAAAATTGATTTCAACTGTTGTCTTGATATTTGTGATGTTTTCATTAAATACTAAAGTATGATCCTCAGAATAACAAAACCTATGATTCATAAGACATTAGTGTTTTGATTTTCTATAAAGAGGGAATTAAGACTTTAGTTATTTAGATCTTATGTGTAGAAAAACAGGTTGAGATCCTCAAAAGGAACAAATCAACTTTGTCTAAATACACTAAGAAAACAGGGGTTAACATAGTCCGTATCATATGTAATGTGAGATTGGGTGAAAAACATGTGAAAACCTGACCAAGTCTCTCAAAACATTACTGCAAAATGATTTTGGACTAATATTCACAAAAACTCAGAAGTGTGTCTATCTCAAAACTTTTGAAATCAAAAGAAAAGAGTATAAACATAAAACACTTATGAGTCAAAGTTTAGGGTAATAATGATCAATTAAGCAACTGTTTGTGCTCATTGGTTCAAGAAAGTTCAAGTGACATTAGTGTTCCCTGTGATTGAACTTACAAAAGGACTAGACAAATTTTCAAAATCATCACATAGAAATTAGATCTATAACAGGATTTTCAAAATTCATGTGTCCATGTGTCCTCATGTTTGCAATCAACTGACACAGAAAATGGTACCAAACAGTGGTCAAAATGTTGTCAAAATATTCTACCACTGCTGTCAAACCACTGACCATTTTCACAAAACTTGAGAATGATATGATTATATTTTCTATTGAAAATTCACCAGATCCTTTCTGATACTGTTCTCAGAAAATCCTTTAACCATTTTTTTTCAAAGGATTTTCTCAAATAACCAGGATATATTATTTTTTAAATAATATATTTGGAACTCTTGCTTGTTTTTATTGGTAATAGTTCCAGCTCCTGTCAGGATGTAATACCTTATTTTTGGTGGTATCTGTGTCCTCATAAATGGGTCAAAAGGAAATGGTACATATGTCATGATCATGTCATACTCAGGTTTGCTCCTAAATTTTCATCAAAAATTGATTGCAAACTGTGCTTAAATTACTAGGGTACTCATGTTTTAATTGAATATTAAACGAAAATGAGTTGCCTTAGCAAAAAGTTTTCATCATCTGGGGTACTAAACCACTGTCTTTCAAAAATTGACATGTGGCAAAACCTTGAATAAACATCTTCAAAACTGTTGCTGAAACACCTGTCCTTCAAAGATCTGTACCATTTACCTTAACCACTGCTTTGTTCCAACGTCTGATCTCTAAACACTGTCCACTGCTGAAAGTTAACCACTGATCCTTCATTTTCTTGAAAAGCACTGATGCTCAAAATCAGTGTCTTATCCACTGATATGCTATCCACTGATAGTAAAAATCATCCACTGCCCATAATTTTTACCGTTGTAACCACTGATGCTTGATACGTCAGTGGCCCTTAAAACAACTGTTCCCCATACTTCATCCACTTCATCAGTGTTTGACACGTGGTCAGTTTTTAGCCCTCAGATCTTAATAACCGCTGCCACTTCAGAGATCATTTTTTTTAAAATAAAACCTGCCCTAAACCCCAAACAGGGTTTTACACTGTCGAATTGAATTCCAAAATTCTTTTCTCATAGCAGTTTCCAACCCTTCTTCTCAAAATCTCCAAAATTCTCCTTCATTCTTCTCCGCAAAAATGACAAAATCAAAATCAAAACCTAAATCACCATCACCTTCCAAAGAGGTCGCTCAAACGGCCGAAGAACCCATCGAAATACCATTCAAACAATCTCACAACTATCTGGGTTTACTCACAAAACCCAAAGACAATCACACCTTCGACACCATCATTGATACATTAGCTGCATCAAAGTACAAAACTTTGTTGACAGTAAATGCTCCCATCTATCTTCAAACCCAGAGAGAGTTTTGGAAAAAGGCGTCGCTTGAAAAACAAGACGGAAAAGTCATAGCCATTAACTCCTCAATACAGGGTAAAGCAGTTCAAATAACCCCACAGTCGATCTCCGAAGTTTTTAATCTCAACGATCAGGAAGGTAAACTCTCCTTTGACAAAAACGAGTTAAAGACTGACTTTCTGAAAAGGGGCTATGCAGAACAGGCAAAGGTAGATACCCTACAAAAGGGTTATTTTCCATCTGCACCCAGGTTTTTATTTCACACACTCTTGATGTGTGCTTCAAATAAAACAACATCTTTCAACGAAATACCATTGAAAATTCAAAGCCTGGGTTACGCTATTTTGAATAATAAAGACTATAACTACTCCCAGGAAATTTTCAATGACATGGTGAAAAACGTTGAAAGTAAAGCATTTTTACTTTTTCCAAGATTTTTGAGTTATTATTTTGAACAAAAATTTGAAAAGAAAAATGTAAATTTGCTCAAACAAGGTGTTCATTGTCAAATAAAAAGCTTAACGAAAGAAACATTTTCAAGGATGATGGCACCAATAAAAACAAAAGCAGGGGTACCTGAGCAGACTTTAGCGGTTACAACTGCTCCTCAGGTATCAGCTGCTGAGCCCACTGCTCCAGGTGATCAAAGCAGCACAACCACTGCTTTGAAACCCACACCTGACATCTTCAAAAAGACCAAAAGAAAAACATCCAGAAAACCCACCAAACCCAAAACAAAGGCAACTCTGGAAGATGAGATCCCAGAGGAAATGCCTGTGACAACACAAAAGTCACCACAAACCACTGCTGCTACTTCCTCACAGCAGTTGGAAGAAAGATCTCAACCCATGCCTAAAACTCCTCCTGCATCCTCACAAAAGGATCAGGTTGTAAGCACAGGGACACCACACTATGAAGCTCTGAATCCACTTGGATTCATCTTCCTCAGTCCTGATCCCAAGGACATGTCTCTTTCAACTCCCATCCCCTCACCAATCATATTACCACAAACCATGCTACCTTTGTTGCATGCAGCTGATATAGCTCAGACACAAACCAGTTCCTCTCTAACACCTATCACTGAGAGCATACTTCCACACGTGACTGGGTCTGATGCTACTACTTCTGCTATCCCAGCAACAATTGAGGAGGTTACACCCCCTGAGTTACATATAACTCTTGGTGGTAGTTCAAGTGGAGCAGCAACTACAACTGGTGGATCAACAGGTCTCCAGTTGGCCAGTTGTTTCATAAATCAGACTCCCTTGAAGGCAATTTCTTCAATAGCACCAATGTTAACCACTAGTGAGCCTATTTTGACCACTAGTAACATCAAAGGTTTATCAAGTGCTGAAGAAAGAAGTCCCCAGTACCAAGAACAAGGGGCATCAATGGGTGATTTTTGGGACTCTGTTCCTAAGTCAAACATTGATATAACCACTGCTGGTGGGGATTCAGATGATCCTACTAAAGTAGGTGATGATTCAAAATATCAGGAATTGACGGGCAGAGTTGACAAACTTGAAGAATCAGTTGCTGAAATAAAGGAGATGGTGCAAGAGATTTTAAAAGCTCAGAAAGCACAAGCCACTGCTATTCCTGCTCAAGCACCTGCACAACATGCATTTGCTGCAAATGAGCTATGGAATATATTTCAACCCATGCTTGAAGCACAGCAACAAATGGCTGATAAAAAGCATGCTATTCAAGTACAAATGTTGACCAACATGGTGGAATCAAGATTCAAAGACACTCAAGCAGATATAAAGGCTATAAAGGCTAGCATACAACAGACTGCCCATGGTGGAAAAGTTCCATCTTCTATCCTCTTCATGGATACACCCCTGGCAGATAATGCCAAAAAGGGGGAGAAAATCAAGTTGAAGAAAAAGGGATTAGAGGATGGTGTCTTCATTGAAACTGAAAAAGAAAAACAGGTCTCAAAACCTGTTAGCCAAACAGCTGATACAGCAGTAGTTACAAAAACTGCTGTCTGTAGCCAAACAGCTGCCATGTCATCAACACACACCACTCTACCACACACCACTACAACTACTGCTCCACCACCATCATCTACAATCACACCATCACCACTGCCTCCTGTCATAAAACAGAAGACAACAGATGTTACAACATCTGTTGTAATGACAGCAGCGGTTGAAGCACCAGTTGTTTCAACAGTTGTTTGTCAGACACTCCCCATCATTCAAACCACTGATCCACCCAAAACATCATCTGCTTCTTCTTCATTAAAAAGGAGAAGAAATCTCATATCAGATGATGATTCACCACCATCACCACCAACATCACCACTTCCATCCCCTGCTCAAAAGCAGAAGACAACTGCTGATATATCAGCAGTTGTAATGACAACAGATGTTGAGACACCAGTTGTTTCAATAGCTGTTAGTCAGTCATCTTCCACTGTTCCCACCAGTCTTGCATCACAACCTCCTAAGCTTTACAAACGAAAAAGAGAAACAACTCAGGACACTGATGAAAAGTATGATCTTGTTGCTGCTAAGAATCCACTGGAATTAGAAGCTGTGAAAAATGAGATGAAACAATTTTACACTGAAGATGATCCTTCAAAAAGGAAATTTCCTTCTCTCAGAGGTTTCATAATTCCAGAAGACATGAATGAATATCTTGAAATGAAAGTAAGACAAGCAAGGATAAGAGCCAAAATTGAATGCAAGAATCAAGGCAATGAAGCTATTTTGAAAAGAAGAGAATTCCTGCTCAACAAGGTTAAACAAATAAAGGAATATGCAAGTGATTTGAACAAGGAAATGTCAAGCATATCTCCTGAAGCAGATCAACGAAATGAATTGAGGAAGGAATATCTTGCATACATAATGAAAGAGAAGTTCTATCCTGCTGAAGAAACAGATTTCAAAGATTGGCCAATAATTGCATTAAAGCATGAGGCAAAAAGAATTGAAAAGGTTAACAATGATCCAAGAAAGAAGAAGACAGCTCCAAATTGGAATAAATACAAGAAGATCATAGCTGATCTTATTTCTGAATACAAGAGAAAGAAGCAGGAGTTGGTAGATGCAAGAGTGGATTCTGCAAGTGCCATAGCAAAATGGACCAAGCAGCAAACAGACGAAGCTTATGAAAGACTTAGGAAAAGGAGGGACACTCCTAAAAAGTCTGACTACAAAAAGCTGAAGGAACAGGTCAAGACCTTTGAAACACAGATCAGCACAGCAGAAGCCTTTGTTACAAGGTTGAGAATAGAAAGGAAGGAAATGTTGACTGTTGAAAAAGAAAGGCTTAAAGAAGATGATCTGATTGAAGTAGCTACCAAGAAATTGGCTTCAGATAAAGAAAACTTAGCAAAACTACAAGACCTTACCAAAAGGGTCAAAGTAGTAAGCAAACAATCATCAGCAGATATCACAGACAGTGAGCTTGATCAACAACAGAAACAAGATCTGCTTGACAAAGAAGTTGTAGAAGATATAGCTGCAGCAAACAAAGTCATAGAAGAAGCTTTTAAAAGAATGTCTGAAGTTCAAGATACTGCTTTACAGTTTTTCTCAAGGCCAAATGCATCCAGCTCATCAGGAAATAAATCTCTCCCAAGAAACCCATTTGGTTTAAAAATACTAAAGTGGATGTCTGATCAAAAGACCCATGTATTGACCTTGGTCAGAACCAATGGAGAAGTGAGGCATATATCAAGGAATCAAGCACTAGGCCTGGGTATTGAAGATCAACTAGATCTCCTTGAGCTTACACTGTGCAGGGATGAAGATGACACAAGTTCCAAGGAATTTGAAGAAGAATTTACAAGACATGTAAGGGAACTTCTGATGAGGAATAAAGATCCAGAATAATGACAGGTTTTGGCATTATCTGTTCCAGGGGGAGATTGTTGGGATCGAACCCTACCAGAGGAACAGATAATGTAAAGCCAAAACCAGGTCACAACAGTGGATTCACAATAAGCAGCAGTTTACACTTTGCTTTCCCCTTGACAGTGGTTATCTATCAGCTGATGAACCTTAAGTACTGCTCAAAAGAACAACTGATGATCCAAATGCTGATGTAATCCTAAAGACTGCTGAAGACAAACTTAACCGCTCTATCTACTGCTGTCTTTTAAGTGATGCTGAAGACACAAACACTGCTCATTCAAGGACTGATCACCTTTGAAGAAAGCACTGATGTTGTTGTTGAGCATCAGTGCTTAGGCTACAACAGTGGAACGTGAAGCAGTTGTTTTCTCATGTTTTGTATTTTATTTACAATCAGTTGTTAGACATCAGTAGTTGGTATAAGGACAGTGTCTACAGGTTGTTAAGTTGTTAGATGTCACTTTCATGGTGACGTCAGCTGAGATACCTCAGGGGTTTGGTTTGCCTATAAATGTAACAGTACCCTGTACTGTTACATTTGATTGACTGAATGGGATCTTCTCCTCATGTCTAATCCTTTCATCTTGTGTGCAACCAACCTTAGGGCATCAGGCTGAGGGGGAGTATAGTTTGTAAGCATGACTGTAATCTTTTGCTTTGATTTGTAATCTTTTGACTCTATGTGAAGCAATTGTTTATCAAACTATTTTCTCCTTTGATTGTGTTTACAAAGTTTGTTTTCATTTCCGCAGCACCTAACATGTTTTCATATTCATTGATCATTCATTTCAAACAAACTAACACTATCATGAGAGCCTCCGATCCTAACAAAAACACATAGCACATTGTAACACATAAAATTTGCTCATGAACAACCCATTCTAGTGTATGTCGAAAAACACTTATTTAAGCGATTCGGTGATATTTTTGGGCGTCGGAAGTCACGTATGACTAACCAAACACCAAGTAAACTTAATATAAGTTAAATTACTTATTTTTATATCAAAAATATCAGTTTGGTTACTGATCTAAAACAGTTTTGTAAAAATCATCCGAAAAGCCGATTTTTGACCGTTTTAGTTTTGCATCAAACGTTACCCGAACCATCCCAAATCGAAACAACTTGAAATTTTAACACAACCCATGTTATTTACTGAATAAAATAATGGTTATACTCATGATAGTGCAGGTATTAAACAAAGCATATAAATCATGCAAATTTCACATAATTTACCACTTTTTAAGCTATATGTACAACATGCAAAGCTATCAAACCTATGTCTAAGTTTCATGCCACTATAATACATCAAATAATATTATTTTTAGTGTTTATAACCAGATCTAAAATAGTTTTTGTCATTTAACCATTTTTCATCACTTCTTGAGCTTTAAACCAACATATTTTCACATGTACAAGTGTCTAAAGCATACCATCATAGCAACATCATTTTTTATGAGTTTAAAAACATCAAATATGAGATTTATTCAGATTTATTTGCTGAAGTAATTTACTTTTAACATATCACACATAAATCACCAAATACTTGCATTTTTACCACCATTCAAGAACATGTAACAACATAGACAAATATTTAACAAGAAATCGAACTTCAAGACTCATACACACACATATATATGTACGGTTTATACATACATATATACATCACCATTTTCATTTGTAACAAGACCCATTTCATTTAGATTTCAAGTTTAGTAAAAATCTCAAGATTCAAGAGAAATTTCAAATCATCAAGAACAACCAAGAATCTAAAGTATGATTTAAAAATAAATGTTATACCTTCAAGATTCAAGTAGGTTGTGGGATGAGATTTTGATGATAGGAAGCTCGAATCACTTGAAAACACTTGGAAACACCTTTGATTCTTCACAACTACTTGAAATATTGTTGAAAGGGAACTTGAATCTTGATGAACAAAGTTGCAAGGGATGAAGATGGATGAGAGAGGAGAGGGGACGGTTTTAGAGAGAGGAGAGAAGGAGAGATGTTGAGTGTTCTTGGATTGCTTGATCTTGTAGGATTATGTAAGAGATTGCAAGATATGGAAAGATTTCAAGAAGCAACACTTGTCCAAGTTGAATGAGAAGTGGCAAGAATGTAATGTGCACTTGTCTTTCATACATATACATGCGACACATACATATATGTATAAAACTTTTTATATAAATATGTTATATGTAGGCTAAAACGGGTGTCTAACTAGATACCGGGTATTTTATCTAGCGTTTAAACCCCGGTTTATGGCGTTCTAAATTATTTTTATTGTTCTATAAAAATAAACTTGCCAAAATATTACTGAAATAAATTTCAGTTGCCGAGATTGGCTGCGTTGTCTGAGTTTTGTAATAGAAGCACTGTGTCGCGCAGAAACACGCGGTACTCGCTTAAACTTGAAAAATAACGTCTTTAGGCGTTTTAAATTTATTTTTCAATACGGACCTGATTAAAGATAAAATTTTAATTATAACAGAATATTTTTAGGATTTAAATATTATCCGGGCGGTCTCCAACGTTCGTTTCGTAGTTTTGTCGTAAACAGTCCTTTAGTTAAAATAAACATGTTTTTGCCATACCGAATCCTTCGAAACTTATTTCTAAGTTATGTAAAGGATATTTAGGGTATGTTTGGCTTACGTCACAGTTTCGGAGTATACGTCGCATTAAACTGATTGCGTTTATGCACCAGTTTGTGTATAACCTTCCAGAAAGTGATTTAAAGCTCAAAATCGGAATCGAATCAAATTGTAAAATCATTAAACACAATTGCACATATAATAACACTAAAACACATTGTTTTATTGATAACTGACATTGTTTTACATTATACGATGATTACAGAACACAGTTGTCACACATAACATTCGGTCCAAAGAACTTCATCGTTCTCAACGGGATTTTAACCCGATAACCAAAACACATTTTTGAAGTCCAAAACAGTTTGGAGCTGAATATAAAAGACTTTTGGAAGCTCAAAGAAGGTGGACAAATCACAACACAAGTAGGAGACTTGAAGCATTTGGATGTGGGATCAAGTGGGAGTTCAACGACACATTACTTGTGTCAATTTTCACCCCTTAGGAAGGACCTTTTGGCACACTTGTTTTGGATAACAAGTGTTGTCAAAATAGTTGGCTATGGTTATACACCTATTGTTATGTATGATATGCTTGTTTGGTTGCTTATTTTGTTGCTTTAGATGATATGTCGATATGCATGACTTAACAAACTAATAATCAACAACCGAAAAATTGGTTCTTAACAAAATCATTAAAATGGTTAATAAAGGTTTTATTAAAAATTAATGATTTTATAATAAAATGGGTTTTATTAAAAAGAACCTTGAAAATTAGTTTTCATTAAAGTACCATTGATTTGAATGCATGCAAATGTATGGTACATAATATTTTCTAAACTAGAATTTTGAAATATTAAAAACCCTTTTATAAAACAAGTCAAACACCATCTTTTATACAACACTCGAAACACTTGGGAACTCTTATTGTGGGATAAAGGTCACCTAACCACATTTGAGGGAACTTGTATGTTCGAGGTGGGTTTACCATGTTTGTGGGATAAAGGTCACCTAACCACTTATGTGTATAAACTCACACGTGTGTGTAAGTTGGACGACTTGATTTGGAAACCATGAACTTAGGGTCACCGAAGCATGGGGAGCAAAGGTGTTGATGGGATTAAACATGCCAACTAAACATAAAGATGTTTAATCGATCCCATATGGCTAGAAATTGCAAAGAGTTGCAATTGTCAAACGTTGACTACCTTGTTAATTTAAATAGAGGGATAAAGGTCACCTAACCAATATTTAAATGTAACGTTGGATTCCAGATTTTAATTATTAATTGTCTTTAAGACACAAAAGGGTATTAATGATTAAAATATAATAATATCGAAAATACTAAAATTGAACTTGTTAAATTTTGTAGATGGCCGCTAACAATGCAAACCCGATTAACCAAACCGTCCGAAACCTATCACTAAGAACCATCCTTGAAAAGGATCGTCTCAACCATAACAACTTCATGGATTGGTTTCGAAACTTGAGAATCGTTCTCAAGCAAGAGAAGATATCCTATGTGTTGGACGATCCTATTCCCGATGAACCTAACGTGGAAGATGTGGAAGCCTACAATGATTGGGTTAAGTACACCGAGGACTCCATGCAAGCCTCATGCCTCATGTTGGGAACTATGATTCCCGAAATTCAAAAGGATTTTGAACACCACGGGGCATACGCCATGATTACCCAGTTAAAGGAAATGTTCCTACAACAAGCAAGGGGAGAACGCTTCGAAACTGTTCAGGCGCTTCATGCATGTCGAATGGAGGAAACCCAATCGGTATCATCTTATGTCCTTAAGATGAAAAGCCACATTGATCGCCTCGAATGGCTAAATTGTCCCGTCTCTAAAGAGTTGGCTACGGATTTGATCCTCAACTCTTTGACAAAGAAATTTGAGAGCTTTGTAATGAATTACAACATGAATTAATGGGACAAAAGCATTGGTGAGCTTCATGCAATGCTCAAAACGGCCGAATCAAGTATGGGTAAAAAGGCTTTACCCGTCCTAGCGATCAATGAAGGAGGCAACAAGAAGAGGCCCCACCCCAACTCTAAAGCAAACTATGCTAAAAGGAAGGGACACGTCAAGGGAAAGGGAAAGGGAAAAGCTAAAGCAGAACCCGCCAAACCAAAAGAGAAGAAGCAAAAGGTTGCTACGAATGACCCATGTTTTGAATGTGGTGAGATAGGACATTGGAAGAGAAATTGTCCGACCTATCTCAAAGAGTTGAAAAACAAGAGGGATGCAGGGTAAACCTCAGGTATTATCTTTATGATACATGTTGAGCTTAATGTTATTTCTTCTAACACATGAGTACTAGATACCGGATGTGGAACTCATATTTGCAATTCGTTGCAGGGGTTCAAAAGAAATAGACATTACAAGAAGGGAGACGCTAGTCTCTTTATGGGCAACGGAGCAAAAGTTGAAGTCGAAGCTCAAGGAGACTACGTTTTAGAGCTTCCAAGTGGT